>VWPU01009790.1:0-77683 GCA_013398955.1 Callaeas wilsoni | reverse complement strand
CCCGGCTCCGCGGGGCCCGGCGCAGGTGGGGCGGGCCGGGGGCGGCCATCGCCCCCGCGGGGCTCGGCCGAGGGGCTGCCCCGCGCTGCCGGGTGATGGCAGCGACCGCCACAACAGCAACAACAATAACAACAAAAAGAAAGGAGGAAGCTCCGTTTCACAGCCTCACCTCTCCTCCTCCCGGCCAGCTCTCGGCACCGGGAGCTGGCACGGAGAAATTGAAGCGAACTGGCGTGTGTGTAGTGGCACTGGCGCTCAGGGTAATGATTACCGGCGTGCGGGTAATGATTACAGCTGCCTCTGCCTGTGTCAGTGCGGTCCCCCACCCTCTCGCATAGGCGTGAGGCTCTTTTCCTGTTTCACCCGATGTATTTATTGTGGCAGTTCTGATGGAGCCACAGAGACAGAATCTCGTTTCAAAAGTCGTCGCCTTCCTGTCTAGCCAGGTGATTTTCCCGGTATTTAAAACAGAGAGGTGTGACAGAGAAAAAAGCGGTGTGACAGCTTCCCGCGTATATTTGTGGCTGTAGAAGGCGTCTTCACCGAGTTGTTCGTGTCTTTCTCTAGGAAATGCTTCAAAAGCTGTAGTAACCTTAGTAAGGTGAACGGCCGCGTTGACTAAAATTGCGACTGGGCGTGAGCTATACAGGAATTCAGCAGAACTGAAGTTTGGTGAAACTGTTGCAGCTTCACTTGTCCAACCTATTTAGGAGCAGGTATGGACATGGAATAAAATGTCACAGTGTGTTAGAAAACAATTGGAAAGTGCTGAAATAGTACTGGTAATTTTTAAGTTGTGTTTTTGAGTTGAGACTGTGGAAGCATTGAGTTCTGCACATATGCAGACTTTTGAGGCAGAATATTCATGATCAAGGAGTTGTAATTGTGTGTATTGTCTTTGCTGCAGTACTTGGTGGGGATTTTTCTGGACTATCAAAATAGAAATTAAGATGGTTTTGGTAATTACCTTCAGGGTCTTAATTTTCTACTGTTCCTTGTTTGCATGTTTGACTTTATATATTGTTCATTTTACCTTCTAAACTGTGTGTTGGTTTTGATTTTTTTTCATCACTAGTCATTATATATATATGATATATATATATAATATATAGATATACTTCTATTTATAAAATTAAGGGCTTAAAGTAGGTGGTGGTCAAATTAAATCACACTTATTTACAGCCATATTTTGGGCATATGCTGTATGGTGATCTTGATATAAACCTAGTCTGGTTTTGGGAAAGATTTACAGTATCTTATGAATTTGTTACTACACTACTGTGCATACATTTTAACTTTAGTAACACCCTTATCCTCTTAATTACCCTTGAATGATTTGGATTTGACTATTTTGTTTTTCTATGTAATTATTCTTTGCTCTGAATGAGTAAAATGGGAGATTGTTTTACTAATTTGAAGCCGTATTCCTTTAATTTTAGGCTATTTGTCAGCCATCAGCATTTCTGTACGTGTGGCAAGGCAAAACATATATATCAGGCAAAACAAATTTTATATCTAACCTTGTAATAATACACAAGGATGGTTCCAGACAAAGCTTTCCTTGTGTCCACAGCCTTCCTTTGAGGAATACCGAGAGGTCCTCAAAGTGGATGCTGTTTTCTTCCACGTCCCTCTATCTGCTCTTTCTAGAAAGAATCCCCAGCATTTTTTGTTTGGGGTGATGGCAAGGGAGGGTCGATGAACAGTTCTGGTTGAGAGTAGCTGCTGTTCCCGGTGTAGTTTTTCTTTCCAGCGTGACATATCAGTAAGGCAGGAGGTGCTGGGAGGGGCGTTCCTTTGTTATGTTGACACTTAAATCGCACTGACGGGTGTATTCTCCTCCAGGAATTTTGTGTGATTGAAGGGATTCCTTCAGATGAGGAATATTTTCTCCAGCTGTCTTCCTGTGCTGTTAGCCTATGTACAGAAATTAATTGCTGGGCAGATCACTGCTGTGCGTGTGCCTTTTAGGAAACCCTTGGATGGACTGTGACTTGGCTGTGGCTTTCTAGAAAAGCATGTTTCTGCTGGAGCAGTGTGTGTGTGGCAGTCCTGGCCTGTCACCATGTGAGCTGGCAGCTGCTGACCTGTGTCCAGCACCCGTGAAATAGGTGGATGTGGGTGCTTGCATGTGGGCATGGTGCTCATGTGTGGTAATTGAATTAGGGCTGCCAAAGCATCTTCTGCGTATTGAGGATGAGGAGGATCACATTTTGTGATTCTTTCTTGACAAGGCTGAGGAAGCCCAGTAAATAACAGAGCTCTGTTTCGGGAAGGTGTAGTATGGTAGTAAGGAAGTAAAACTGCGTTAAGAGACCTCAGTGGTTCCAAAATACCGCTGTGGACAGTTGGGTGGATGCTAGGAAGGAGCCGTATCTCTCTCGGGGCAGGTTCTCCTTCATGTCTCAGGAAGGATGAAAACTCGAGTGCGTGGGAGGGGAAGGCAGCGTTGCCCCTTCCCATGTCCCACCACAGCCCGTGGGATGGCTGTCCCTGATGCCCACCTTGCCCTGCCCTCCCCAGCGCCTGGGTTTGGGGTGTCTGTGCTGTTCCTGGGTGCAGGAAAAGCCGCTGCCGTGTCCTCATGTCCAGCCCGCCATACCCTCCTGTTCAGCGTGGCCAGTGGCATTTCCCACCCAGAGCGCTTTGAGGCTCATTGCTTTTGATTTTATTTTTCAGTGGATGCTCTTTTAATTGAAGCGCGGCTTGCTTTCCGCTGTCGTCGTAATACCTTGTATTTATTTTTACTGCATGCAACTGCATCTCAGAGGAGATATTTCTGTCTCTCGCTTTTTGGTGGGTTTGTGTGTGTGAGAGGGGGCTGGGGAGGACGCAGTAGTGAAGATTAAAAAGCCAGTTACAACTGATTGTAGAGATAAAAAGAACTCTCGTTTTTGTGGAAACTGTGCTGGCTGACAGTCTAGTCTGTTTGATACAGTGGTCTTGCTGTGTTACAAAATGGACCGGGATAAAATGTAACAGGTTGTTATAATAAGGACGGTAATGTTTGCAGTATTAGCCACTGACCTTAATTTGCTTGTTTTTTACTGCATCGCTTTGCCTTGACTCTGTTGCGAAATACACATCACGTACTATTATAAACCTCGGAATTCTCCAACATCAAATTTGGTTCAATAAAGGCATTTTCTGTATATCCAGGTCTCTGGATGAAAAGGAAATTTTAATTACTAAGAATTTTTCCATCATTAACCTCCAGGTAATGTATCTTTTGTATAGAAATTATGTACAGTTTATAATTTCTTTTAAAAAAGTAAGTTTGTGCCGCGTGGTGATTTTAGACCGCTTTAAGATTGTCGCAGTTTAAGAAGTACTTTATCTGTGTTGCTCTACCAGAGAAATACATGAGAGAACAGAGCCCATCACATAACTGCAGACATGCTGACTAGTGTGAGGATATATTAAGAGACTGTGAATTGGTGTAGATAAATACTAGGATGCACGGTCAAAGAACTTTTTAAAACAATCTGGCTTGCCTGTATACTTGGTACTTTTAGTATTGTTTTACTGTTAAGGTGTACATGTTGAAAAAAAAAAAAGAAACTACTTGAGTCTGTTAGTTTGCCTTTTGCTTTCTCTACAGAAGTGTAGTGTGTTCTCAGAGTGGATGTGCATTAGATCCTGGTTTGCACACCTGCCTCCCTTTCTGTCACAGCAAGTGTTGGAGAGCATTTTTTTTTTGCCACAGGGAAGTATGTGCCCGTTTTTTATTTATTATTTTTTAGCCTATTGAAAGTTTGCTGCTGTGCGTTGGTGGTGGTGGGGTTTTGCCGAGGGCAGCAGCCCTGGGGATCGAGCTGTGCTCCTGCCCCGTTGCTGTCTTGTGAGCCGCGAGGCTGGTGCTCGCACTAGACCGGCTGTAGCTCGCTCGCACCTTTGCTGTGCTCATCCTCTTCGTGCTCGTGTGCCCAAGGACGCTTCACGTTCTAAGTGTGAGCACGAGGTACGGTGGGATCCGGCAGACAGTATTTCCATGGAGCCCCGTCCATCCCGTAGATATTGTATCCGGTTCAGTGGACCTGCCTACCCTGTGGTCGCAGGCTTTTTGTTATGCGTGCATCCTAATTGTTCTTTCTGTCGGCATTGTGCGCAGACTGAAGGGGCTGTGCACCAATGCAAATAGCCTTTCTAATACCTTCCGCATTTGCATTATAATGGCTGCATAAATATTGCAGCACATCTCAATTCACTCACTGCTTTGACTGCTAGGCTTTAAAATAGGTTCTTTTTGTAGCACAGATCTCGTTCGTGGTTGGTATTGCTTTGGAGAGGGGTTCTGAAGTGCATCCTTATTAAATAGTGAGGCTTGTTTGTGATGAGGTGCAATTTTAACTTAGCCATGTTCTAGTCTCCCACTCCTTTCAGCCCACAGGTTGATACATGCACTTGGAGGCAAAAAAATTCAAGCTTGAGCAGTTTTTCACCAACTATTTCTAAACTCACTATATTTGGGGTTGCAAAACATGTTTGCTTGAGATTTCGTTTTGCATTAATTCCAGAAATCCTATGGATGTCTGTGAGTATATTTTCTGCATAAGGAATATGAAACATTGTGCCACCATTGTTTTGGTGCTGAAACATTCGTTGACTTATTCAAAGTGTCGATACAGGGATGTGACTGAAAGCAGACACTTTTTGGGAACTGGTGGCAGATTGCCATCACCTATCTGTCAAAAGTTTGCTTTACAGAGTTGTTAAGCTGAACAGTGATTAGTATCACGTACTTGACTCTTAGTGATTAATAGATGCATAGAGACTTTTTAATATCGTCAGAGAATGCCAGCTTTTCTTGTGGCTGTAGACTTGTTATTAATGTAATGTGTCAAATTTTGGGAAGGGTAGTACATGCAACTATTATTTATATTTTTGGCTGATCAGTCTTAATCCTAGGGTTCACTCTGTCTTACGTGGTTTAGTGTATGAAAACTGCAGCAAGAAAGACATGTTTAAATCAAATGTTAGAGTTGTTTTTTTTTTTAAATTATATCTGATGTTAGTGGCTTGTCACTCTCCCACTTGTTTGCATGTATTAAAGCAGTATGAGTTGTTCAGGTTAAGGATAGGCAGAATGAGCTTGTTGTAAGAATTAAAACTACAAAAACTGTTTTCTGAAACGCTAAGTGATAGTATTGTAGGAATCCTAAATTTACTTAGGACTTCTCTATGATGATTGATGATTTACTTACATATGATGTATTCTGCGTAGTGCTGCAAACAACATATGTATTACTATAATACAGTACTTTTAACACTTATCCTGTCAAAAAATTGTGTCTATTAGAAGTTTAGAATAACTGTTTAGAGTGATGGGCATGAAAATGCAAGGTTAAATAATGTCATGTAAAAGAATAAAAATAGTCTTGAAACACCAGTACCTGTGAACACTAGGCTGTAGTGTATCTGTACTTCATTTACAGAGATATATGGATTTTAATTATTAGATATTACAGGTAATATTGGCTTAGTACATCAAAAGATATGGCAAAACCACTTTAGGATTTGCTGTTGTATTCAGATCTATGTTTTCAGTGTCTCCATCCCAATATGAATTAGTATTTAATCAGAAATTGAAGAGTTGTTTCATGACAGTTTGAATGGTCAGAACAATCCACTGGTTTGGCCCGTAGTCTTGACTAGGAAGAAAAGTAAGTGTATTTATTACTTTTATGAAAAAATACCTGACTGGCAGCCAAAACAACCAGGGCCCGATATTTGTTTGTAGCCGAGGTGCAGCAATGATCGTGGGGAGTCAGACTTCTCTCTTTTCCTTTTCCTTTCTCTTGCCGGTGCCCCAGCCATTTAAATCTTGGCAAATAGGGGATTTTGCTTTCTCTTTGTTAGGAGGCTTCTGTCCTGTGACTGCCAGTAGTGGTAGTCTGTGTAATTGTAGCACATGAACTATCCAGTCTCCTATATAATAAGATTTCTGACAGTTGTAAATTTTTTTGATGCTGAAAGTTATAATCTGTTTTGTAATACAAAGCATTAATCGTGGTTGTTGAGAATTGTCCTGGGAGGAAATACTCAGGTTGTGTCAAAATACTTAGAGCAAAAAAAAAGCTCTTTTTTACTGTTTCTTAACTGTTGCATAGATTTTTCTTTTTTTAAACAAAAGAAAGCTATTCAGTGTGTCACAACTTAAAGCTTATGTTGCACATTAGTGAAGGTTGTAGTAAATCTGCAGATAATTACCTAAAGCTCTGTGTACAGTGCAACTGCAGGTGCTGAGTAAAGTGCATTGTGTCATGGAAAGGCTCAGACTTTTAGCTTCAGTCTTATTCTTTTGTTTGTGTTAGACCTACTCTAGCATCATTCCATCCTCATTAAAAAAAACCAAAACAAACCCAAAAAACCTTATAATTGCTCTCAGTGCTGCTCTCCCAAGTCAACACGCCCCCAGCAACCTGCAGCTGTCCAAGGCAAAGAAATAACTGAGCGATCGTTATTCTCTTCGTTAGATGAACGGTTGTATTTCTGAAATTGTGATGTTAGAGTTTTGAGCTCTGTTATATTCCCCTTCCCTCTCCGCTGCAGAAAAGCAGAACTGTGCATTTCTTTTAATTCCAAGGGATAACTGCACAGCCAGGAGTCTTTTGCAGATTGCTGCAAATACCAGCTCCCGTTTAGAAGCGTGTAGTTACACGGAGTCACTGTGTGTAGCAGAGAGAAAATGACATCACTAGCCAACTATATGTCTCCTGGAGGCATCAGGTGGCTTAACATGTAAACAAAAGTCCACTGCAGTCAAAAATAGATCTTTATAAAAAGAAATAGTACAAAAAAGTGACCTCCTAAACAAGGAAGTGAAGGGCTAACAGAGAATCCATCTGTGTAGTCCTGCAAAATGCTGATCATAGCAGAATATGAAGGACTTACCGTGAAAACCCATTTTGCTGTTGCTTCTGATGCAGTGCTAGGAGTACATGACTTTTAAAAATGGTTCATGAAGATAAATGATTGTACAATCAAAGGGTCTAAAGCCAAGAATATATAATATGGTAATTTGGAGTGATTTGCACAAATTTCTTATTGAAGGGATGTATGGGTTAAATGAAGCCACAGCTCAAATGTTCTTGTTAATATGTTAAATCAATTACTTTTCTAATAGTTCTTAAAATCTGATGGCTACTGTTGAGTACTTACAATATTACTTATTAAAGAGAATTTTATAATACTGGCAGTTGCATAAGCTTTATTGAATTTAAAATTCTGGATTTCATGAAAAGGGAAATTCATATTAGTAAATAGCACAAATTAAGATACCTGAGAGCTTGTTTCGTGCAGCAGATTTTGTTTTGGTAAGTCTCTCCAGGTCTTTTGAACTCTCTGACAGTGCGCAGATGATCACAGATTACAGGTTATCATACTTGTTTTTCACGGTGGGCTACGTATTTGCTTTTTGGAATAATCAAAAAATTTTTTTGACAGTTTTCTTTATACTATATTGTATATGAGAGGCCTAGCTAGGAGGGAACAAAAGTTTAAATATTATACCTATGTGCTGTAATTCAGAATTTAAATTCAACAAGCTGGATTTTTTCCCTCCCATGATTTCATCCATAAATATATTTTCTGTGTTTTAGGTCATAATTTGGGACATTTTTACAGCAGTAATTTCTCTTTTCTCTTCCTCATAAGAAGTCTTCAGATAAATGTTGGTAGTTGTTTCTTGCATTCAGACTGTATCCTGTCTTTTAAAACTCCCTTTGCAGCACAGCTCTTTGGAGAAGCCCTAAGTCATACCCAGATATCGAGGTTTCAGTTACATGCTCTCACTGTAGTATCATGTTTTCTTCTTCTAAACCGAGATGCTGTTTATTGAACCAATTAGCTGCTGGGTGCAAGCCAGAACTTTCTCCTGAAATCAGAATTAATGAATAAACAGATTCCACTGGAAAGATTCCTGTTCTCACCGGGCAGTGACATTAACGGGTGGCAAGGACGTGGTTCGTGTCCTGTCACCTCAGTGCCCGTGTGTGTCTGGGTCTGTACTCAGCCCTGCTAAAATCCATGGGGTAAACTTCTGAGTGTGGATCACAACGTTCACATCATGTATTTGATGGTATGTGTGTCTTGGGCTGTTTTTGAAACCATTCCAGCTCTTCTGTAGTCAGCAGATGGGATGCATACGCCTTCATTAACAAGCAGTTAACTCCGCTGGTAGGGCTGAATTTTCAGCACGCTCCGGGTCTCTGGCTTGGCTCTTCTGCTTTCCAGCTCCCACTGTTTGTTCTGCTCTCTCTAAGGAGAAATCGACAGGAGCGTTACATGCTCCTGCCCTCCTGTGGTAACGAAAACCCAAATGTTTTTCTCAAAATCAGGTTGTGTAAAAATAAAAGAGAGAGAGAGAGAGGAGAACAAGGAACTAGTTTTTCTCTTCTGGAGCAGCTGCTCACATCTCGAGATGTGCGTTTGCCTTTGGTGAAGTGTTCTGCTTCAGAAACTCTGAGAAAATCATAGTTATTTCTGTATTTACTGTTGCAGTATCAAAAAGACCTTGTAGCCTTTTATAGTTTTGAATAAACTTTCTTGCCTTTATGCGTGATGTGCACTGTGCCTTTTGCATTAGAGAAATGAAGGCACAAATTACAGGGAAGGTTTTTACCAGCAGCAATGGCAGTGGGATAGCTCTGCCTTCCCTCCTGTGAGCCAGTGGGAGCTGAAACCCAGTCCTGGGACGTGGCTTGGAGATGCCAAGCTCACCATGGTTGAGGAACAGGGGTGTTCCCAAACTCTTCACTCCTCCCAGCCAAGTGCAAGGTGGAGCTCAAAACCATGGCTGCATTCTGAGATCTTTGTTGGCAGTGGGGACCACGGAGAATGGCGTGTTAAATCTTTGAATGTGCAGTGTGGTGGTAATGTGGCCTGAAAGGATCCTGAAATGGTTGTAGTCTGTATGTGACCTCTTATTTCTTTAATGATCCTCTGTATTAATGATACTAAACTAAAGGTGCCCTCATCTTAGTTTCAGAGCTCGTGGTGTATATAAACTATGGACATACACCCTCAGTCTCTGTAGGCAAATCTTTGTATTATTCTCAACCTGTAAAGTCTTGGAATGAGAAATCTCTGTTTGTCACAGCTTTCAGTCCTGTGATTTTCAGTATCTACTGAAACTGGTTTGTTTTGTTGTTTCCACTTAAACCTGTGCTGTGTTAGCAGGGAGACTTTCACAGTTTGCACGCTGTTGGTTCTTTGGGCCAGCTTGCTGTCTGTCTTTCAGAAGTATTTAATATGAGCTGATCAGTTGTATACCATGGTAATCTAAAAGTATGCTTGAGATCTGCTTCTACTGATTTTCTCATTGCTTTGTACTTTTACAATGTGATTTTTGCTCCCTCTTAATCTTTGAAGCGATATAATTAATAGTTGAAATACCTTCCAACAAAAAGAAGTGGTCCAGAATAAATTTTTGTAATCTTGGCTGTAAATGCTTTATTTTGTGACACAGAAACAAGTTAATGCAAGGCAAAAGGGTGTACAGAGCATGAAAGCTCCTGATTGCTACTGCTTGTCTGTATTCCCTTATCCTGAGGTAACATGAGGTGTCCTGCCTCTGTTCGTCTTAGTGCACACATTCAGGTATGTGTGCATGCCTGAACTTTTTCCAAGTAACTGGTATGCTTCCATCATTGAATTAGTCTGTTTGCAGGTCTAGAGGTAGAAAATTTTCTAATAAAAGTAGGGAGAGGGAGCATGGAAAGCTCATACGTGAGTGCTACTTTCAGATTGCTGTTTCTAAATAGAAATTAATGATGATTTGAACTTTCTTGTCCACTTTTTCAGTGATAGAGCAGTGGCTTGTATGTCATGTGAGTAAAAAGAGCAAAAAGTTCTGCTTGGGTTGTATGTGGCTGTAAAAGCTCATGGACTGAATTTCAAGTTGTCTAGGTGCAGAGTGTAAAGTTACTGCTGAGACTCTTTAAATCCCTTCCAAGAGTAAGTTTTCTTTCCTGTCTAAGCAACTTTCTCAAGTAGTGGTGAGGAGGGTGAGCTGGGCAATGGATATATCTTAGTTGTGATTTTTATATAAATTCAGTGTGGTATAGCCTGGTTTATAACTAAATGAGGCTAGGAGCTAAGGAACTAATTAACAAGTTTTCTTTTGTGGGGTTCCACTTCGATGGATCTTCCATAAGTACTTCAAGTGTGTGTATGTATTCATCCACTACAAATGTGCTGCTCTTCAGTTACCAAGAGTAAGTGGGCAGAACCCGATTAATAGAATAGAATTATTTATGCTGGAAATATTTTTTTCACCAGTTTTTGGCCACTTTTCAGGTAGCTACTTAAAAATAAAGTTTTTATTGATGCATTATAGAGATGATAATTCCAGAATCCCAACATTTAGGATTCATTTGGATTCTCATTTTCCTTGCTGCCAAAACTCTTAATTAACAGCTAGTGAGCACTGTAAGTTCTCATCAGTCAGATGGGGGGGACTGGTTGTATGGCCCTTTTTCTGACCTCATGTCATGATGGGCACTTTACCTCCAAGGTTACTGTTTGGTTTTGATTACTAGTGTTATTAACATGCAGCTTTTACCACTGCCTAGTGTTTGCAGCCAAATGTAAATAAAATATCCCAGCTTGAATAGCAGTGACAAATGAAAGCTTAAACAGGTGATCACAGAGCAGAGTAATTAGCCAGTGCAAGGAAGAGATTCTTTTAGGTCAAGCTTTTCATTTGCCTTTACGGGTCACTTTTCAGTATGAAGTGCTCTGATATGCTGACACAGTTGTAATGATGCCATTATAATTATATATGCATACATATATATATATATATGTACATACATATAAAACCGGGGGGGAGAATTACTTTGCACTTTGTCAAGTTTACCAAACTCACTTGTGGATCACTCCCAACTTCATTTTGGTACTTCTGGTGACAGCTAGTGGTGCTTGAATAAGTAATGCAAACCTCCTAATATTTGAAACAGCATCTAGAAATAATAAATAACAAATTGAGAGCTCCTGATGATAATACAGATGAGGAAGAAATTTTAACTAGAACAGATGGTGTTTTTTCAGCCTAATTTGGATTTGCTGTGTTCTTTCCCTTTTTAATTTAACATTCAGTCTTTTGTATCTCTATTAGCAGCTTCATATATTGTATATGCAGGCATGACTGATATGTTGGAGCACGCAGGGCAGCATGGCTTGGAAGCAGTCCACAGGCCAGAACTGCCCTGCAGGGCAATGATTTGCTTCCTTTTTCTAAAGGACAAGTGGAAGAGCTATTTGGGCAATAAATATTTTGACACTGAATTTTTTCTTAGATAACACTTTGTAGTCCCATCTAGATGTAATGGTAGCGTGGCTAAAGGATGGAGGGAATAGACAATTTTCTAGCAAGTTTCTACAGTTATGGTGTGTTTATAAATATAAGAAGAAGTGGACCTATATAAGCATCCCTTGAAGACAGTACATTCTTCTGGAGAGAGATGAAGAGCTCCCGAATAAAAATAATAATTTATTGATAAATGCTAGAAGTAGGAATGAGATGGTGCTTTGTAAGATCATGCTGTAATGCAGCCCACAGTGATGAGTCTGAGTGTTGGCAGGGATCATCTGGCCTGGATTTAGTGGTAGTGTTATTTGCTCTGTAAAATAAGCTAGAAGTTGGTTGTGAGAAAAATGAACAGTGAAATAGTATCATCTGCACAGATCTGACATGAGGAATTTAGGAGTTAGAGGACAGCACACAGTGTGTTGAAAACAGAGGCTGTGGTTAAAACCTTTTTCTCTCAGTCGTGTTTCCAACTGGTAGTCCTCACAAGCATGGATCAAATTTAGCCTTAGCAAGCAAGATAATTTAAAATTAAAATTTCCTTCTTTGCATCATGTCTGAATTTGATCCCCATAGGATGCTGATCTAATATAAAGTGATTTTATGTGTATATTCGTTTTTAAAAAATTGATAATTCATGTTTGTAGCTTTTAAGTGTGCTTTACTATTAAGCCAGTACTGACAGTTGTCAGACTGGTTATGCTACTCTGTAAGAATTACAGAAGCTTTTGGTTTGGGAGGAATTTGTGCAGTACACACAGTGATATTCAGCTCTTTAGATTGAAACTTCTCCACCTCCTGTTTGAAGAATTATTGTCAGAGAATGTGAGAAAGGGAGGAAGGAGGAATTGTGGGGGAGAGAAGCTACCCCTGTTTGCACAACCTTATGTCCAAGAATCACAAGAGCTGGGGGCTGGTGGGCAGGAGGTTTCCTCAGGCATGTGCTGATCCTTTAGCCCCACATAGGAATAAAAGTCTGGATGTAACTGGCCTGTTTCTTGCCCTGCAGCAAAGGGAGGGATGGAGGAGCACAGTCCTGGCGTGTTGTGCCTTGCTGGGAGGGTGGCACTGGCCGTGCCCTGTTGCAGGGGTCGCAGCAGTTCAGGTCCTGCTCCACACTTAGTCACTTCTGATGTCCTCCCTGTCTGTCTGCTCCTGCTCTTTGGGTATTCCTGTACATTGTCATACCTGGAGTTCCTTGCAGCCCGTACCCAGTACTCTTCTATCACTTGAGATATGTTTTCATCTCTCTTTTACCTGTACCGGTGTTTGCTCTCTTTTTCTCATCCTTTATGTTTTCCTTGGAAGTGTCATTCCTGTGATTTTTTTTTTTTTTTCTTTCTTCTTCACTGTTTTGAGAATGGTTGAGTGAAAAAGGAACAAGCGGGTAGCAAGTATTAGTTAAAATTAGTTTATCAACTTCTTTGTTAAACTAATTTTTATTCATTTGTTTTTAGAGTTTCAGCTACCTCTACAGTGTTTCAGTTTCTTCTTTTTCCTTCTGTTCAGGAGCTCTGTTCTCACATCCTCAGATATTTTCCTTGTATCTTCATACTGTTCATATATAAATATAATACCCTCATTTTGAATACATTGTTCTGGAGCATATTGTCATACTAAAATTTGTTCAGTCCTTCAGGTCAATTTGTGAGGCTGTATATTTTTTCTGAGCGCTTTCTGCATATGTCTAATACTTTTTGGGTTACGCTTGGTTTGAAAAGGACTCACTGTCTTTTAATCTGAGTTGGTTCAACCTGTGCAGCTCATGTGAATGTCAGTTAGGTGGTTGAAATGCCCCTCTCCTGCCCTGTGCATCAGTGCAGAAATTGAGGCTCCATCACTTTGTTGAGCTGTTTGTTGGCGGTCAGGTGTGTTCAGGGTCACTCTGCAAGCAGCTGAGAGCATCCTCAGCTCTGTGCAGGTCAGAGAGGAGCAGATGTGGGCAACCCCAGTGCAGGGAATCACCTATTCTCGGCTTGCACAGTTTAGTGCAATCCTCTGGTCCATTTATTCAATGAGAACAGGTTCTGCAAGGCACAAATATTTGGAGACCAGCAGGCCTGGTGAGACACTGTTGTACCTGAGCTACTGCAAAGGTTGCATTTTAAACGTTCACAAACAGACAATTGTTTCATGAGTTATGTAGACATTTATGACATCTGCTTTTTGTCTAAAACAAAGGGCAATAAGGTGTAAAAATGTTACTCAGTATAAATAGGCATATAGTACAATTTTGATTTTAATTTTGTTAGGATAGTGATAGGGACTTTAGTGTAGCTCTATGCTACCCTGCTTTTTCATCAGTTTTTTCAGATTTCCATTATCTTAATTTTTTGAAAAGTGGTGAGGTAAAAGGTATTGTTGCAATATTTATACAATGTTGTTTTATTCAGATTACATCTAAATTTTTTCCATGACATTTTTCAGGTTAGCGCTACTGCTTTCTACTTTTGCAATACCGAAGCCTGTCAAGTGTGCTAAGAGTCTATCACTGAGTTGATTTTTGACAGGCAGAAATCATGTTTTTCACTGTTTCTAGGAAAAATGTAATTGTAGACCTTTCGGGTTTTTTTTGGAAGAAAAGAAAAGGATGCCTCATCTGAACAGATTTTGAAGAATCTGCTTGGAAGGGATCATAGTGGTTTTCTTTTTACATTTTTTTTTCTTTTGAAGGAAAACATCTTGTTCCTGTGAAGAGACCCAATTTATCATGTGTTTTTGAGAATTGTTAGTATATGTGAAATAATCTTTTAATCAGGCCCAAAGTTATGAGCAGAATAGTAGTCAGTGCTGGGGCTGAGGGTGTTCTGTGCATCAGGCTCCGTGACAGTGGGGGTGAGGATGAGGAGCGTTCATGGTAGATCTGGACATTTCATGGTTCTTCACAGGAAGGTGGACAGAGCTTTCTTTCTTGTCCTTGTTTGTTACACTTTAATCTGCTCTCCTGGGAAAGAAATCTCTGGGATCATCTTGGGAATCTGTAAGAATGTGGATGAACTTGCAATAAATTCAAATGCTGTCATTTTTGGGTTTTTTTTGTAATGCTAATGCATTCAATGTTGAAAGGAGAAGAAAACATGTAAAAAGTTAAATAAAAATACTCTTAAGAAGTTATGAAAATTAAGTCTGCAATATAAAGCAATCAAAATTAGATAGGTGTGAATGAGATGGCTTCCAGTGCTTTAGGTGACCATACTTGTCACAGTGTGTTTAATACCTCTCCAGTCACTACACACTTTTGCTATCTCTAAGACCCCTCCTCTGTGCAGTGTGTAGGAGCAGGAGTGGTGCCTGTTGGGTGATTATTTTCTCAGTATTTTTATGTCTGTGATACTCTCTTATGTGGAATTTCTTATCAGCTGCTTCTTGTCCATCACCTGTGCCTGCTGGCCTCCCGTCCTTGTTCTCACTCCAGCTCCTGCCTGTTTCTCAGCTTGCCTGTGCTCCAGGCAGGAGCTTTTTCCTCTGTGTGGCCACTGTGACCCAGTGGAAGGTGGAGAGGACAGTAGGAGGGTGTCTCAGCTGAAAGGAGAGGCCTTTTTGGCCCCTCTGGGTTTGACTTGCTCTGTGGGAATGCGTTCTATCAGAAGCTGTTGGTGTTGAGGAGTTGAAGCAGGCTCAGGGTGTATGAAATACTCAGAGCTTTGTTGCCACAGGAACTCCTCGTAGTTTTCTTATTAGACTTTGAGTGGCCGGGAGTGAATATGTGCTGAAATTCACTGTGGCACCAGAGATTTTAATAGATTTGAAGGCCCTAGTCTAAACTAAAAATGCCATAGTTACGAAATTGGTGTTAAGATTACCTTCAGCTTGAACAAAAAGGTTCTTTTACCAGCTGTTAGTCTTGCGAACCGCTGAACCAAGTAAATTATCTTACCTTTTCCCTCTATTCTTATGTTCCATCAAGGCCCCTCTCTCCAACCCCAAAATAATCCAAAAAACCCTAAGGGCTGGCAGGCTGGTAAATGTCAGTTTGGAAGAGTGAAGTCTAATACAGATCAATGTGATTGAAGAAGCCTTTGCCACAGAGCACTGGCTGTGTACAGGGCTACCCAAATCACCTATAGAATGCATCTGTTTGTTTCTATAGTACTTCACTGCTCTATGTCATTGTGTTTAATTCTGTTATGCTCAATGGGGGAAAACAGTTGAAAGCTTTGAAAGAGGCTTGGGAGCAGTTTTGCTCTTCATCACCTCCTCAGGGTGTGTAATGAGCCCACATTTCCGTGGTGCCGTTAATTTGCAAAGTTCCTCAAGGTATTTCTAAGTTGCCTTGGCTTCTCCAGCTGTGGCTGAGCATTGTTTCAAGCAGTGGTGCAGGGACATGGAATCCACTGGAATGAGGTGCCCATTGGAACGTGGTAATCTGCTTAACCGTGTGCAGTAATGCAGCACAAGGGGGTGAGGACAGGGAGGGAAAAATGCAAAATCCAGTTGGAACTGAGTGGGCAGAATGCAATTAACCTCAGAACTGTAGCAGTTAAAAATGAGACTCCAGCTGGAGTGGGCACACATAATACAGGAAAAATACCATTTCTCTTTGACAGTTTCTAGTTCTTGCATCTGAGTACTGGGATGGCAGAAGTGGTCGGTCACATCATGGTTAGGGAAATGATTGCTGGAGAAAAGAGATGAGGGTATTTTAACTTATATCTAGTTAGCTGAAACACAGCAATTTCTTTGTACTCGTGTTCTCTCTCTCTCTCTCTCTCTCTATGTGTGTGTGTGTATATATATATATATATATATATATATATTTGTGTGTGTGTGTGTGTATATATATATATTAACCTGGCCTGAATCAGTTTGCTTTCACCAGGTTAGATGCCTTTATCTGAAAGAGTCGGATTGCAATTCCAAACAAAAAAAACTCACTGGATAAAACATTGCTTAAGCAGTTATGGGCGAAGATATGTAGATTTTTCTGACTTTTCATTCAGATGTGTAGACATTTTTGACTTTTCATTCAGAATATTCTACATTTGTTTTGGTTTCCTGTAATATTTAAATATATAATGTAAACTTTTGGAAAAATATACCATCATAAAGAAACAACTCTGGCTGATCGTTGTGCAGTTTTCAAATAAATTTTTTAAAATTTAGTTGTAATGGAGCAGAAATGTACACTTAGAGCAAATTTGATGCTCATTGTCGTTGTTATCTTTTCTCTGGGAACAATGCTGATCTGTTCAAGGAGCTAGTTATTTTCTAAGAGCTGGTCAGATCCAAAATATGTTATTGATTTTAAAGGTGAGGAGATGTGTAATTGGAAACTTGTGGGTAAAGTGTTTTTTTGGACTTTGACAGACAGTTCTGTATCTTCCAAACTCACAATGTTAGCTGAAAAGTAAATGTTACTGCATATTTCCTTTTCAATGCATTAGTTATATTTAAACTAGGTGTTCGATAAAACAAATATGTCCAGGCTTTTGTCATCTTAGATGAAGATCAAGAACTGCAAATAATTTTAGCTAAAAAAAAAAAATTGAGAGGCCAGATTTTGTTCAGTGCTGAGCTGCAATAATGTAGTTGTTGTGGCTTTGTCTGCTAGAACATGGCAGGCAAAGAGTCATCACCTCTTTTCATGTTCAGAATTGTGCTGAAAACACATTTTAAGTTGTTTTTTAGACAGGTGGTTTTTTTTTTTTCTTAGCATAGTGTTCCTCTGCAAAAGGATCCAGTGACTTACAGTCACTAATTATGGTCAGCAAATTCGAAGGACTGAGAATCATCCAGCACTGAACTTTGTGAAATAGTCATAATTATTACAGGAAAGTGTGTTGAAGAAGGTGAGCAAACTCATTGCATTAAATTCAGAGATAAAGAAACAGAGAACTGCTACAATAAACAAGATTTTTGGTAGATAATTCTGTGTTGCTGTTAGGGGCCAGGGTGGGATGCTACCCTAGATAGTAATTGAGCAGTTTTTTGTTTAGCTGTGTTTGGGATTTGTGTGTGCTTTGTCCCAATTTCTGTAGGATCAACCTAACTTGATTTGTTGATAATATAGATAATTAGTAGATAATATGTTACTCTGTTGTTGCTTTGTGTGTTTACTTTCTCTCTTGCCCATCATTCATGTTTTGTCTCCTGTTTAGTAGGTTTTGTTTTGATAAGTTGTTTTTATTGCTCAGAGGAAACAATAAATGAATGAAAAATATTTGAGGCTGGTTTATAGTTTGTATCATCACCTCTGGTGAGACCAGTGCTGTTTTCTGTCAAATTTGTAACAAAACAAATTGTGTGTGGCAGGTTGCTTCCTTTGTTTATAGGAACTGTTGAGGGATCTGAATGATTGTGTCTGGGTGCTGTGTAGTGATAATACTGAAGGATTTTTTATATTGGAAATTAAGTTTTTGCTACAAGTGGATGATCTTTATTCAGAGGGAGGTATTGGATGGGTTGGGAGCACTTGCTCTTGCAGAAGGTTCTATGCCACTATAAATACAGAAGTTGTATGGTCACAAAAATAAGAACTGGGTTTTCCTAGACTAATACATCCATTTAGAATGACCCTTTCAAGAGATATTAGAACGTGCACTAAATCCGGGAAATTTGTTTCATCTAGAAAGTTAGGATTTTCAAATTTCATGTATTATGCAGGATTACACAGCCTGCTGATACAGCGAGTTGCCATGGAGATGGAGACATGCGGCTCAAAAGGTACATGCTGGGGGGCCACACATGCAGAAGGTACCTTTCTGCATATTAAAATAAGCTGCTGCATGGAGTTAGCAGAATTTTTTGCTCTTGGAGTCTATTTCTACAAAAACATGTAATGGTATTTTATAACTTGGCCAAAAAACTAGTGGGTTTTTGTTCCTGCAAAGGAAAAGAAGAGAGGGTGCTTCGTAAAAATAATGTTGGAGCGCACAGAATGAATCACAGTGTGTATATTTTTGTACTTGCTAGGTGAGTTCAAAGGCAGGGCACAAAAGATTATTTCTACCTCCTAGGAACTTAAGGCGTAGGTGACTTTCTGTCTGCATAGGTGACTTTCTGTCTGCAAGTGTGGAGCCTTTTTGTCCTGACAGCTCTGGACTTTGGTACGTGACCTGGCACTTACTGCAGGGAAGTACTTCCAGAGAGCAGCAAAGCTGTGACTAGTGAGTGAAAGGACGGATTCCAGAGCTTCAAACCCAGCAGCGATGTCCGATGTCCGTGTGCCTGCCCATTTACTCTGAAAGGGCACAGTTGTGTCAGCAGCTGGGATGGGATGTCCTGGGAGATCTGCCTGGTTCTGCAAGCATACGATGATCAACCTCCAAAATCCCTAGAAACTCATTTGCTTATTTTATAGCAGCTCCAGGTGTAATTGCACATAGGTTTGTAATGAGGTGCCTATAGTTACAGATGTGCTTGCAGATTTAAGACACCACAAGTGAAGCGTAAGGAAGCCCTTAGAGATGGTGTAAATGGAGTTGTTGCCCCCTGGGACTGACGTTTGTTCAGTTATTCCCTCAACCCCCAGGTTTTGCTCGAATGCGAGGCTGGGCTGTGCTGGGCTGTTCGGCAGCCGGGGAAGCGGCAAACGGCGGGGATGGTGTTGGCTGCGGTCCTGGGGCAGATGAAGATGTTCCAAAGGCCTTGGTGGGCGGCCGGGCCCAGGCCTCCTCCTCACCCAGCTCCACGGGCTCAGGCTGTGCCCGCAGTGAGCCAGCCGCTCCCTCAGTGTGTGAGGGGATTAGGGTGAAAGCTGTGCCACATCCTGGGGTGTTGAAATCAGGCTAAATTGGTAGCCTGTGAACTACCATCTGCTGGCCATCCACACAGGGGACTGAGATGAATTTAATGGTCAGCCTTCTCTGTTTAACAAGCCAACCAGGGTGGCTGGCACGACGAACCGTTACAGTATTGCCCTGTACCATTACAGGATTACCCTGTACTCTGGAATAACAGGTTTCTTCCCAAAGAAGAGAAGCTGTCTAGCTGGCATATTTCAGGAGCACTGCTTTTGTTGAGATAGATGAGGCGGTTTTTGATCTCTGGTTGTTCCCTTGCTGTCTCCATACCTCTGAATGAGGTTTTGTGTTTAGAGGAGCTGTGCAACCGCCGGTGACTGATTCAGCAGTTTGCTCCCAGCTGCTCCGTGGTGGCTGCAGTGGCAGAAGCTGAAATGCACTTACGCAGATGAAAACTCTGTAGGTCAGATGTTTGAAGCCAGCAAATTGTAGGAGAGAATGTGCTTTGTTTGCAAGTGACTCGTTGGCTTAAGCTGTTTGGGTTTCCAAATGAAAGTAGTGACTGTGGTGGTTGGGTTTTTTTTGGGTTGGCTTTTTTTTTTTTTTTTTGCATATGTGGTATTGAGAATGGAAATTCATTGTAGCCACTTGGGCTAAGCTTTAAATTTCATCCATTGCTTATTGATGTGTTCATCTTTGTGGTGTACTGGAATATGAAATGTTTTTGATGTATCCCATGCTGCTCTAATTAAAAAGTAAATACTTTTAACAAGGTAGATTTTTTTTTTTTTTTTTTTTTTTTTTTGTGTGTTTGTTTGTGAAGAGGTGTTGCTGCAATTACCAGATAGCATTTGAACTCTACCTTGTTGTTAAGAATCACTTAGGGCTGACTAATCAGAAATACCTAGATCAGAACTGCAATCTCAAAACATTTTATTTTTTATTATGTAGTAGAATAATTGTTTACTCCAGAGTGTCAAGTATGAGCTGATTCCTCATTTCTTTGACTTGCTTAATATTCGGAATGATCCTCTGCTGTTACTTAGGTTGAAAAGCCCTAGCTGTGGTGTGGGTTAAGTTTAGTACAAAACCAGAATGAAGAGAAAAATCATTCCTTTTGTGATACAAAGTTCTACATGTAGTAAAAAAATTTCTTTTCAAATGCAGGCCTGTATGTCTCCTGCTACGTTACAGAAGAAGTAAAATTCTGTTTCAGTTGAGTGTAATGTGTTACACTTTAGTGAAAATGATGCCTTAGATATTACATGCTTAGAATATCAGAAATGTTTATGGTTTGAAGTGCCTGGTTTGGCTACTGAAACAGAAGGGGAACCAGTAAGGGTTTAGGTGGAGCTGTAAAGTGACCATTTTGTAAGGTGACGTGCCACGATGATTTTCCTTTGGCAGAGAGGACCGCTGTTGGTTAGCCTCATCACTTGAGAGGGAAGTGTTTCAGCTGTGGGAGACTCCTTTATTTTGTTTAACAATTTCTTCTTCAAGCCGTCTCTGTGAACTCACAGGAAACTTTGATATACTTGCAAGTCACAAGACACTTGAACGCATCCTCTGGGAAGCGAAGGACTGCTGAGAGTAATTCATGCGGGGAACAGCCTGTTCTGGGGGCTCCCACTGCCTGTTCTGGGGGCTCCCACTGCTTTGCAGTTGTGGGTAGGAGACAGTTAAGGCTTTTACAGCCTTACTTGAATAACAGTTGGCTGAAATCCTTTATCTCAAGCCTTGTATTGTGTTAGATAGTGACCAGGAAACATCGGTATTTATATTGCCAAATTGCAGTGATTAGTTTCGTGTTATTCCTAGAATTACAGACTGCTCCTACATTACCACACTTCTAATAAAACATTTATTGCATAAATGTTTTAGGTTATATTGCTCAGGAAAACTGAAATCTCTTTTCAGTTACTTGTACATATTTAAAAAAAAGGTCAATGTGTTACTCTTTTCCAGACAGTAAGGAAGGGGATACAGTTTAGACTGAAGTTGCTTCTGCTTCTGAAGTTTCATCAGTTACAGTTGACAGAAAAAACTAAATACATCTGGTTTATGTTCACCAGACATCAGGAGGAGTGAATCAAAACTCTGAAGTTGGTTATTTATAGCTATTTACAAATATTTTACTTTAAAAAACATAATATTCAGAACAGGGAAGAGATTATTTTCCTTAACCTCTCTAAAAGTTTTTTTTCCCCTCACATACTGTGCCAAGCAAGAGTCTTATTAAATTTTCCAAGTTCTCCAGGACATAATAGTTAAATGTTTTTATGTCAATTAATATTGACAGGAAGTCAGTTTGAACAGCATTGGAAAATGGAAGTAGTTGGCAGAACTAGCTAATTTCACTGAATTTCCTTTTGCTAAAAATATCTCTAAAAGAAGCTCTCCTTTTGAGATACAATCAATGCTTGTTTGACTGTAGTTTAGAATTGATGGTGACTCTTCTTTAACCAAAAGGGCTTGAAAAATATGAATAACCTTTTGAAACATATTTAGCTTCCTCTGTAGTATATGTAATTATAGTCATGCCCACCAAGAGTTTACATACATGTTTGACTTGATGTATGTGAGTAACCCCATCAGCTTGAATGATCTGCAGTAGAGATCATGTAGAGCCACTTACGTGAAGCTGAGCATTTCATTTCTTTCTAGGTACAATTAAAGTTATTGCTAACAAAGACAGTGAAATGCATGCAGATTATTTGGAGCACTTGCACTGCCGAGCTGCTTTCAGCAGTACTAATCTCCAGCAGTGTTTCCTTTCTGAGGCTCTTTCTAAACCTCTTCCAGCTGCTGTGCACATAAGAAATGAAACAAATCTCTTGGTGGGTCCTAAATTTGATTAAATTGAAAGCTCAAGAGAGCAGCAGCCCTTTGAGTATTTTGCACTTCGGGGACTCGATGAGGAGCAGTAGCTGTTCTGGCACCACTACACGTCTGTTTTCTGTGTATTATCAGAATTCAGAAACTGTGTTAGTTCTTGATTCTTTATGGTACTGTTTCATAATGAAAACATGTTGTCAAGCCTTTCGGGCTCCCACCCTTTAGTCAGCTGTGTTTTTGCATTGGGAGTCATTACATTTCCTATTACTGGCGTTTTACAAGCATGTAGATTATACATTGCTGAGGAGTTTTAAATATAATCTAGTGAGGTTAGTAATCTTGAGGCTAGGTCAAGTTAATGGATGGTGTAAAAGCCGTGTGGAAATCTTAAGGATACAGTAAAGAACTGGCTTGTGCTGCTTTAGAAAACTCAACAGTGCAGAAAATTTCCAAGTTAAAAGCTGTTTTTGCTTGCTGCTGCTAGCATTCAGCCATGGTCCATTACAACAGAGGTGTCCAGAACGCAGGAACTGGAGGCAATTTTAGGCTTTTTTTGGAGGGGGGAGAAAGGGGGAGGGTGTTTTTTATTTTTTCTTCTTTTGTTTGTTTGGGGTTTTTGTTTGTTTGTTTGTTTTTTGCTATTACAGTGTTTGTAGCACACTTGGTGATGCTGTAGCAGTAATGAATCAGGGTGAAGGACTGGAAGGCACCTCTTGAGGCAGGTTCTCTTTCGAGCAGATGTGCAGATGGGATAAAGTGCCTTGTCCTTCTGGTCATCTTTAAATAGACTTTCTTTACCTTTTAAAAAAAAATGAATGTGTATGTATATGGAGCAAAGTGTGCAGCTTTGGGTTCTCCACGTACATGTTTATATTTGAAGGTAAGCATACACAGCATGACCACAGTTAAAAATGGTTACTTGAGCTTTGCTAAAAAAAGTTTGTATTTATAGTACTTGCTGATGGCTTAAGTATGCAAAATATTATTTAATTGATTTTGATTACAAGTTTTATGAACTTGTGCAGAAGTTGGAATGCCAGGACAGTGACACAGCTCCTGTGGAGGTTTTAAGACTATTTAAACAAGGCGGCTGGGAAACAAGGGACCTTTCTTCAGCACTGGATGCAGTGTATCAAAGCTGAAGGGTGGACTGATATGCAGACATGAAATTATTGTTGCCATTGATTGTTTATTTTTCTTCCACAAAGATACATTCAAAAACCTTTCTAGATTACTCAGAATCATGAATTTCTTGGGCATGTCATGTGTTTTGAATTGAAACACGAAGAAAAGCTACTTTCCATGATGCATGATGGTTTTGTAAAAATGTAAATGGGGCTTTATAGGTTTCAGACATCTGTTCGCTTATTAGGCTGCATTGTAGGCATTGAGGGGGAAAATTCAAGATACAGTAAAGATAGTGTCCTACTCCCAAGAGAAATTCCTTCATAATTTTGCTTATCTTGAAGCATAATATATTATTTCTTCTGGGCTTTCAGCTGACTTTTTGATAGGTTTATTTTAAAAACCCTTATGCTTGGTTCTTCAAAGCACGTGAAGCTGGTGAGAACGTTCTGCTCTACATTAAAAGCAGAGACCTGCGGTTCAGAGCTGGTCAGAAGAGAGATCTCGAGGCAAAATGTTTATGTTACTGTAGCACATTAGATTTTACTGTAGATCGAACTGAGATTCTTTTGTGATGAAAGAATAAGCCTGTATGGGTTTGTTCGAAGAGGCAAGCACTTAAAATTATAGCAGATATTTATTGGCTGATGGGGTGTTGAGGGAAGAGAGAATATTCATGTTGATGACCGGGGGTTAGTGTAAGAACTAGGTAAGACGTAAGATGGTGACTCAAATGTAGTACTGAAGGCAGTATTATGTTTAAGAATTGTGATTTTTCTTCGGTCACATATACTAATTAGTACAGTTCTTGTACCACAGTGGGTCTTGTGAGTAATATGTGTAGTATTTTTGGTTTAGCCTTGGGATTTTCATTGACATTTGAGCGGAAGGACAAATCATTAACCTGAGTTAGTGAGCACGGGCTTGATGTAGAAACACTCAATATTTAACTGGAAGTTTTATATTTACATTAACTTTGGCTTCTCTTCTCTCTGTGTTCCAGAAATACTAATACGGAGCATTTGACCAGATCTCTACAGCTAAATCTCCTGACAGCAGGATTAGGAAAGAGTGCCTTCAGAACCAATATGTAGCAAATGGGTGTCTCACCTCTGAAGCTCCTCCCTGGGTTCAACACTTGCGTGTTTTAAGGATCCTTGTTGCCTCAGCATTGAATTGTTCTTGTGGACGTCAGAAAAAGATTTCATGTGGTGCTTGCTGAACGTTGAGTCACCATGAGTAGTAATCTAGGAAAAGAAAAGGACTGTAAGGAGAAGGATCCAAAAGTCCAATCGTCAAAAGAAAGGGAGAAGGAGGCCAAGGCCTCTGGAGGATTTGGGAAAGAGAGCAAAGAAAAGGAGCCTAAGACCAAAGGGAAAGACGCCAAAGATGGAAAGAAGGACTCCAGTAGCACGCAGCCTGGGGTAGCTTTTTCAGTGGACAATACAATTAAAAGACCTAATCCTGCCACAGGTACTCGCAAAAAATCCAGCAATGCTGAAGTGATCAAAGAGCTAAATAAATGCCGGGAAGAGAATTCTATGCGCTTGGACTTGTCCAAGAGGTCTATACACTTGCTTCCATCAGCTATCAAAGAGCTAACGCAGTTAACAGAACTTTATTTATACAGTAACAAACTGCAGTGCCTACCGGCAGAGGTGGGCTGTCTTGTGAACCTGGTGACGCTGGCTCTGAGTGAAAACTCACTCACCAGTTTGCCTGACTCTCTTGATAACTTGAAGAAACTGCGCATGCTTGACCTGCGGCATAACAAACTGAGAGAAATCCCCTCGGTGGTGTACAGGCTAAGCTCCCTTGCCACTCTGTACCTACGCTTTAATCGTATAACTACTGTGGAAAAGGATATCAAAAACTTGTCAAAGCTCACCATGCTTAGCATACGAGAGAACAAAATCAAGCAACTACCTGCTGAAATTGGTAAGTGATTATACTGAAAGTGTGATGCTGTTTTTACGTTCACTTTGCAGTTCAGTTAATTATACATAAACTGTCACTTTTCCAACTGCACTTCATTTAAAACCACATAAAATTATGCTCTTGATCATATTGTTCCACTGTTATGTTGAGAATCGTCAATACCTTGTATATATATTTTTTTTTAAAAACAGCAAAAGCCCTTTTTCTTCATCTGTCATCTTAAAATCAGATGTATCTTGTTTTCATCTTTGCTTTGTGCTTTCACATACTGTGTCTTGAGAGCCCAGATGGTTTAAAAAAAAGAGATACAGGGGCATTTTTTATTTTAAGATTTTTTTTATAACTCATTTATGAACTGTTCCAAGTTATAAACGCATTATGGGCATGTTACAGAGGGGTGTGACCACAGTAATACGAAGTAGAATAGGTAGCTACATGCTATTACCATGAGCAAGCTGTTGGGTGCTCTAACAGTTAATAATCTAGGTTAATGGTTTGTGCAAGTCTCTGTCTTTTATAAGTCATGAATATATTAATACATGGACTCTGAAGTGACCAAATGTTGTATACATGGCTCATGATTCTTATATCTTTGAATAGTAATGAATAGTACTCGTTTTTCCAAACATTTTTACAAGAGTTCAAAAGATGGTGAAATAGTATGAAAGTGCCTTATTAATTTAAATGGCTTATTACAAAAAATATGCTGTAAAAATGGTTTATTACAAAAAATATACTAGCTCTATATCAAGAACTTCTATGTTGTTCCTAATATGTTCTGCTTCATGGAAAATATGTCCTTATAACACTGTTCTCAAGCAATATTTGAACAATGTGTGTGCCCTATAAAAGTAAGATTCTGTTCATCAGTAGTTTTTTTCTATATATCACCAGTTTTTAAAATGCAAGCATAGCTTAGCCCTTTTAGGGGCTGGGGGAACATAAACTTCACGCAATTAAGAAACTGCTTTGACTTTCTTCAAGTGTGAAAAAAACCTTGTGAAAGCCCTTGTAATACTGTGAGTAATAATTCCCATGCCCTGTTTCCAGAAGCTGCTGTGGGACTTTTTCCTGTTGTCCAAGCCAGTGTGTGAGTGTGCTGCTGCTGAAGTGGCCCCTGTGGTCACTAATTTTGCAAAGCTTGGGAAATGCTCTTGTTTGTATACCTGATAGATCTTTCTCAAGCCAGCAGTGTTTGCTCTTTATCTTGCATGTTGACATGAAAGATACATAAGATAACATGTTCTTGATGGCAGGAAGTCCTGGGCATGCCTGAAACTGCTAATCCAGTTACCAGCAATGTCCAGTGCAGAGAGCTTTGTCTGTGGTAATGGGAGTGAAGAAATGCAGTGCTGCTGCCAGCTGTTGGTCTGAGCATTTGGCTCCCTGTGGCAGCTGCTGGAGATGGAATCTGCTGAAGCCACAGGAATACTTTTTGCTAGGCAGAAATGAAATGGTTAATGTGGTTTTTGAGTTGTCATGAGCATCTCAGCAATCCTTTGAATTTCCCTTGGGAGAACAAAGGAATTAAAATTTTCACCTATTTTGACACTTCAGTTTAAGTTCAACAGCCTCGTTGAATTTTTTACTGATCAACAAATCATACTGGAAACCATGGGGCTGATGTTTACAGAAAACCCAGCATCCTGCGTGTTTCTACATTCATTGAAGAAATTGTTGCCAATTTAGCTGGTCGAGCTGTTACACAATTGTCAGTGTTGTACCTGGTTCTGTTTGTGGCTCGGTTATTAGGTGTAATCTAGCAAAGAGCCATCTTCTGAGGTTCAAGTGGGGATAGTGCTGCATAAATTTAAAGTAATACTAGTAGTGTGTGAAGAAAAGCCTTCTGTGAGGTGTTGCATCCTAGTGTTTGGTGTCGTGCTTTAGAAACTTCTCTCAGGTGCGTTTGACACTGCAGACATTGCTATTGCTGCAACCTGTTGAATATGGTTTACATTAAATGTGTGTTTGTTCACAGCAGTCTTGAAAGAGATCATATGTAACTGCTTCTTGGGAAAATTAGTAGGTACTTGTGTCATGAACATGTGATTTGTTTCTTTCTTTTGTGTTTTTTTTAATTGACTTGATATGCGTACAGGCAGTGTTCTCAGTTCTCTATCAAACCCTAGCTTGAGAACATTAACTACTTTACTTCTGTCTTTGTATCCAGCAGTTAGTCCTGCCTTTATTTGAATTGTGATAATGCTCATGTTCCTTGTTACGGGTCAGCACCTCATTGTGGAAGGCCTTTTAGAAGCACAAATGCAAGACAACCGTCACCCTTATGAAGAATTTCAAAGGGAAATCATCATGTTCAACAGCATCGTTTTTTATTCAAAGTGAATTTCTCAGACTGAGTTGCCTGAAATTGAATCAGCTGAAAAATAAAATTAATTGATGTTTAAGTAACACAAATAATTTAAACTGCCAAGATACATAGAACAAGCTTTTGAAAATCTTTTTCATCAGAGTAAAACCAGATAAGATAGCTTAACTTCTGTAATTGATTTCTAGTCACTCACTTTCATGTTACTTTTTGATGAAATACTTGAGTTGAAAACACAGCTGAAAAATGAAACTACTGAGAACTGTATTTCTGACTTTCCAATGGAATTTGTTTCTTTAAACACTTTCTGTTTCTCTAGATTTCACATATGCACTTGAAAAAAACCCTTCCTTCTAAGTCTCAATGCTTTTAATCTCTTGTATGTTTTGTAATACAGGATCAAAATACTGTAAACTAGCAAGCACTCATATTATCAGCTTGTAAATAACACAGAAATTTTTGTTGCTGCAGAGCGAGAACTAAAATGAAGCCATTATCTTTTACAAAGCAATATCATGCGGAGCATTTCAAATTCTTTTAAAAAATGCCCCATTGTTCTAAGGCCTAAGGCTCACAATGGCATGCTAGTGTGCTTGTTCATATTTTTAAAAACTCAAAGCTTATGTAACCCGCTGACTTGTCCAGCGAGGAAGAGTCTTGCAGCAGTTAACTACGATGTGCTCACGCTGCTGATCTGGTGCACGCTGTGCAAAGAATCCTGGGTTTTCTTTCCTTTGTCTTTTGGAGGTAGATGTGCTACAAAAGATTGGTCTGGACAAAAAGAAAAATTAAAGATCCAGACTTCAGTTTGAAAAATGTTGCTATTGTTCCCTCAAAGAGGGATGGCATTAAAGTCTTACCCTGGTGCTGCAGGCTTGTGATAGCTTTCACTATTGCTAAACAAAAATTTTCAGTTTTGTATAAGAATAAACGGCTTTCCAACTTTAGGGCCTTGCTGCTTTAAAATAAAGGGTCACCTGATTTGTAAGGAATCATCGCATTTAATTAGTTTTCTAGGAATCTTTAGTCTCCAGCCTTATAAAATAAAGTTTATTTTCCTTCTACACTCATTGAAATAAATTGAATGCAGGAACTTTTAAGTTCTCTGATAATCGAGACCTTTCTTCCAACACCCACTATGTTTTTGAGTAGTTGATTTTGTGCCGGTGATGTTCCATTGTTCTTAAATGCAGTACTTTCCCTCTGTTGCCTACATTTGTTCTCAGGTGGTCCTGGAAACTGCTTTACAACTGGCCTGTTCAAGGTGTTTGCTGTCTTGAGGAAAACCTGGAAGAGGTGCCAGCTCTGAGCTGCTGGGAAATAAGCTGAAGTTTGGTTCTATTTTGGACTTCAAACTGTCTTTAATAATTAAACAACACAAACTTTAATTAGGTGACTACATATGAGGAAAAGTTGCTTTGCATTTAAAACAAGCATTTTAGTGAGAAAGAGGAAGTGTTATTATCTGTTGTTAGTAAAGAGATGTGTGTGTTTCTGGTCTTTTTTTCCCCCTGGAATTAAGCACCTCTCATTCCATTGCATCCACTTGCTTTATTATAGGTAGGTACGTACTAAATAATTTCTGCTAGTAATTTATCAGACTTCTCTTCACACTTTTCTAGCAACATCTCTATTGCTTCTACATTTTTAATGTGATTTGAAATTATTTCAGTCAACTGCGTAGTAAGCTGAGGTCTTGGTACACATTGTTGTATTTTCAAATATAAGCGTATTTGTTTGAATAAGAGGTAAAAATACTTAAATACTTTGTTTTGGTTTGGTTTTTTTCATGTTTTTCATGTTTCTTTTTTTTTTATTCGTGTTGTATATACGCATGTCAAGTGCACTGCAAGTGCTCTGAGGAAGGGTGGATTGCTGTCTGCAGAGAGCCGCTGAAAATGCATCAAATTATGTTTTCAGAATCTTTTTCTCCCCTTCCCACTGCTTTCCATGCCTTGTACCACAGAACCTGCTGTAGCTTATTGGAGTCCTGGTAGCATTAGCTCAGCTGCACCTTCCTGAAACAATTTTTTGTAATGTTTTATGTATAGTGGTGAGAATCTATTGATGGAAGTTTCTTGATGGCAAAGTTACTCTGTTGTTCTTTCTGACAAATTGCATCCTACCTAACAGTGGTGATAAATTGTTTCAGAGTGCATCTTGCCCTGTATCCTGGTTCTGATTCTAGCCCTAAGCAACCATGTGCATAGAAACAGAGTAAGTTTATATATGAGGCTTAACCTGACTCCTTGCCCACATCCAGCTATTTTCGTATTGGGGATTTCCTGAGTGTGGTGCCCCTTGTTTCTTTAGTAATTCTCAGGACACTCCTCTTCCAAAGGCTTGACCATTTTTTTCTTTAAACTCCTGTAAATGCCTTTCATCTTCAGCAAGGTCTGCAAGTTTACTTTGAATGTTGTTTATTCCTGACCATAAGGATCACTGTTACACAGATGTTGAATATATATATACACACACTTATATATATACACATATACACAAACGCATACCAAGGGCAAGGCAGAACTTACCTGTTCACCTGGCTCTTTAATCTCTGGTGGCATCCATGAAATAAAACCTTAACAGAAAGGTTTCCGTGTGAAAACTTTGCCAAAAGACAGTCTGGAGGGATAATTGTGGGGATGAGTTCACAAGGTGGACACCAGCTTCATCTCCTTATCTGGTAAATTGTCCATTCTACTGAGATCAAAAAGTTGAAGATTAGAATGGAAGAATGTGAATGCTTTGGTGAGTCAGGCAGTCCGCATGAGAAGGATGAAAACCAGAGGAATTGTCTTGGGATGAGGCCAAGCAAATGTTTCAGTTTGCAGGCTGTTACTTAAGCAAGCCTTTTGCATTTCTTGTATTTGGAGTTTTATTGCATTCCTCCATGTTGTGTTGAAGGAATTGTTTTGCACAATAAAGTCGATAATATTTTCTTTGCAAAGACAAGGTTGCATCTTATACCAGTTTTGAATATTTTTGTCATGTTAGCGCACACAACTCAGATAGAAATAATATTGTCAGTGTGGTTGAAATTACATTTACATAGTTTCTGCAAGTTTCTTGAGACTCCAGATATTGTGTTTTCTGTCTGTGAATGCAACTCTTTTTTTCTGGGGAGAATCTGGTCAGGGCTGTTCTGCAAGGGAAGTATTTTTAGAATGTAATTCGGGGAATCTGCCTACACCAGACTAGGAATGTCTTTGAGACTCTCTTCTGTTCTTCTCTTCCCCCATCTACTCAATATTTAGATCATTTGTGGTTTCTTCACTGCTTCGAAACTCTTTTTCATAACACTTGCACCTGTTTTGTTTTCAGTAGTATAGACAGTGGACCAGATGTGTGCAGCCACATTAGGTCAGGTCTGCTCACTCCATGCTGAATGTGGTGCCTCCTTATTAAATGACTTGTTAGTCACAAAGCTTTTCAGTGATGCTCTCAATTTCATTTCCCCTTTTTCCTTTTTTTTAGCAGACCTGACAATAGAGAGAAATATTTATTTACATTATTTGTACCTAAGAACACTTTCCTCTGTTTCATCAATTTGAAGGAAAAAAAGTTGTATTTCTGGGCTTAATTGGCGTGGTAATGTCTGCAAACAGTGGTTGAGAATACTTTTATATATTTGTATTTTAATGTGATAAAAGCATAAAGTTGTGAACAGGAGTGGAATAAATATAGGCATTGATGCATGTGTGTTGCTCTCTAGAAGTCAGAGATAATGACTGCTTGTTTGATCCAGTTCTGATGGTCTTCGTGAGCTGCAGGAAGAGTGTAGAACTCCTTTTGACCAGCTTCAGCTTTAGTATCTGGGTTCTGATTCTTGTGAAGGCTCTTGTGGGGATGCAGTTTTGTCTTGTCAGCTAGTCAAATTCCTCCTGATTACGTTTTCTGCAGACTGGCTTTAGGATAATGATAAAGTAGTCCTGCCTTTTCCATCTACTTGCAGAGTTTACTGGGATGATGCGTCAAGGGTAATTCCAGTAAATAGTGACAACTTGTTAGAAGTGCAGGGTTTTGGGGTTTTTTTTCTTTCTTTCTTTTTTTTTTTTTTTAAATCAATGCTGCAATTATTTTAACTGTTGGAATACTTTCATAAGTACTGAACAGAGGGAAAAAATCGTTTCCCTCAGGCTGCCCTTGCTAATGTAGCCTGGGAGGTGCTTAGCCTTTATTATCTGAGAGCTTGTTCCATACTCAAAATGGACGAGATCCAGATGTTACCCCAGGTTCAGCATCACCAGGACCCCCTGGTCCTTCCCTGCAGAGCTGTTTCTCACCTCCTGATGCAAGGTTGTACCTCTTTACAGGGTTATTCCCTGCTAGATGCAAGACTTTGCCTGTGTCTTGGCGCTCAAATGTGGTTCTACTGTCCACCTCAAATCCTGCCTTGAGCCCTTGCTAAGACTTTTTTCTCCATTTTGCATGTTTGAGATGTTGCTTGAACATGTTTTTAATTTTATTTGTATTTGTTGCTTTCAGTTATAAGCAATAAATAAAAAGCCTTTGCTGTTCTGACTTGTTGAAGCTTGTTTTAGAGCAGATTTTGAGTCCTAACTCTTCAGCTGAGCTTTACTTTTGTGTTTTTGAGTGGTTCCCACTAGATCCGGGTGTGTGTTCTGCAAATTGTGAATAATATTACTGTGCTTATTTCTTACTTATAAGACTATTTTAACTTTTGTAGATAAGTCACCCGTGACCATATTAAAATTGCATTCCTTCTCCTCAGTAACTCTTCTGTGTTAGTTACAGTTGTGCAGCAATAATTCAGAATATTCAGAAAAAATTCAGAATAGCTCTGACTGCTTACCTGTTCTTTTGGCAGTTGGTAATGCAGAACAGAGAGCTCAGGCTGTCTGTCACAGTGATATACTTGGATCTCATAGAGAGGCAAAAGATTCCAAAACTGTAAAATTGTTTTTAATTTTTTTTTTCTAAAATCAGGATGCTTGGCCCAAAGAGTTTTTGTAGACTGAAAATTCTTTTTCCTTTTTATTTTTTCCTTTGCCAGCAGAGAACCAAATGAAAGATGAATAACTATGAAAGTTATGGGAACTGTTTGTAACTTGTTCCCAGCATTGCTGATTATGGGTAATTAATACTTACAAATTAGCTTACAACCAATGTTCTGACACACCAGCCTGAAGTCCCACTAATATTTGCGTTCTCCTCTTCCTCCTACTTTCCATAAGAGTCTTGATCCTCTTGCTGTGTCATCTGGCCTAGGATTTATCATGTTGTGAAGGATTTCATAATTTTCAATCTGTTTAAGCATGGGCAGGCACGTCGTTAATCCAGTGGAAAACAGGCTACATTACAAATTGTGTTTGCCATCCAAGAGTGGTGCCCACTGACTGAATTAGTGATTGGAGACGCTGAAGCCTCTTTGCTATTGACCTATATACTCTCTCCAACTGTTAATTTCTCTGTACTTTAGTATTTTTTGATGAAGCAGTATTTTGTGTTTTAAATGGCCAAAAAGAACTTTCAGAATTTTGTAAGTCAGGGCATGTAACCTGGCCCTCCTGTCATAACAGGCTTTCAAAGTTGGCCAAGAAATGGACTATAATTCTGCCTCATTATGCTGAAAATATTAGTCATTTCATTGTGCTGTTTTTTTTAAAAGCAGGTATATTTAGCATTGTCATACTATAACATTTATTCATTGTGTGTATGAGAGCAACAGTGAGGTGATTGCTCACCCCACCTTTTTTAAGGATTGTTGAGGTGAATGCTTAGCTGTATTTTTAACAGGTTTTTTAAAATGGAAGGTGATAGAGTCTTCACAAACTATCTTCTCTGAAAAATGCGTTTGAATTGTGTGATTTTTTAGAGCCTTTTAAAATACAAATTTTTAAAAACTACATGCTAGGGTGTAACTGACTGTTTTGTGAAGGTTATTTATAGAGAAACTGTTTTATGTTTTTCAAATGGGCATTGCTCCTACTTTAAAATCTTTTATTGTCAAGCCAGCTAGTACATGCAATTCCTGTCTGCTTTCTTGGCAGACTTTGAGCTTTAATTGCTTTTTTTTCCTTTGCAATCACAGTGCAATACAGTAAAAAAAAAAGAGGGGGGGGGCAAAAAAGCTCTCTCCCAAAAAACAACTAAATCCAAACCGTAGCACCTTCCTAATTTATCTTTTGAGTGGTTCCCGGGTGCCTAACCCTTCAGTGCAGTTCCAAGTAGTCTATAGAGAATCCTTTATTCACCTCTGTGAGCTTAGAACTTGTCCATTTTTGACATTACTTGTGGCAAAAAGAGTTAGTTCATTTTACCTGTGGTTAGTATTTTCCTAAAGTAGTGCTTGCCTTATTGTAGTGATTTTGGGTGTTTGAATAGTATTTTAGTGAAGTGATGCAGGAGTTGTCCACATGATGAAAAGGAATGGGTTTGTCTTCAGGAAACTGCTTTCTGGTTAAGGCTGATTTTGATCTGCAGCACATTTCTAGCTGACTTTTTTCTGTTAAATCAAGATAAATACGTGTTTCAGCAAATTTTATGTAGTACACAAAAAAATTGCAAATGTTAATTCTTTTACTATGAACAAGATCATGAGCTCTTTACTCATTAGACATTTTTCTTTTTGTACCTGAACAAATATTTCCATTAGGAAAACTTTCTTTTTGATTTTGACATATACTTCTTAGCCTGGCAAAGCAAAAACGCCAGATTTCAGTTGTATCTTGGTGAAACTTAGTTTCACTTTTTTTTTTTTTTTTGAGAAGCATTTCCTCAGTACAGCTGCCACTGTTCAGACAATAAGAAGGGCACTTTCTCTCACTGAAACATCAGCTCCTGGGAAGAGCATTATGCAGATGGCCTCCAGTTTGGCCTCTTTGTATTTGCAGCTCATTATTTGTTGTGTTGACCGCTTCTGCCATGTGTTTGTGCTGGTGCAGCTCCTGCCAGAGCTGCTGTTGTGAGCGGTGCCGCGCACAGTGCGGCCATTCACGGGTAGGTCCCTGCGGCCACAGCCGGGCAGGGAGCTCCTCTAGGAAGTTCTTGGTTGGTTTGGACGGTCGGGATGGCTAGAGACGAGAGAGCTCTGAGGCTGGGTCTTAGAGCGTGTAGTTTATTACGAAGGGCGTGGGTGTAATGGCCCTGCTTGGAGCTGCCAGCTGCAGCTCTCAGCAGGCCAGAAAAGCAAGAGAGCAAGAGACGCAAAGGTGAGAGTAAGAGCAAGAAGAAATAAGGGAAGTAGTGGAAGTAATAAAAGGAGAGGGAAAAGAGAGCGAGGTTATCCTTTACAATACAGTAAATCTTCTTCGGTGTTGAATATTCTAATTTCCACTAACCAGTCTAGTACACGATACAAATCCTATAGTATTTGCATACAGCCTATAAGGATTGCTATTTTACCATACTGCGTTACATTTTAAACTCTAGAAACTACTCTTTGGACTCCTGCTGCCAAGCTAGTAGGGTCTGCTCTGACCCTTGGACCTGTCAGCAGGCAGCGGGTATTGTTCAACAGAGAGAGGATTACCTTCTGCCGGCCATCCCATGGTTTTCCAGTTGTTCAGTCACTAAGGCTTGGTATCTCAAAGCTTGCTTTCATTTCACTCTTACTTCTAGTTTCCCTATTCTCTGCCTCCTTTGCTAGGCAATCATATTTATAAGGCATTCCTGTTTCATCTTCCCCAGCAAGCTTCCCCTGCTGCGTGGCCGTGCTCGCCATGCCCAGGGCCCTTCTCATCCCACGGCCTGGGATGTGTTCAGCAGTGCTGGTCGCATTAACTGCACTGTTGCTGGTACTCAGACCTCAGAACAGAGGGTTTCTCACCCAGGAAAATAGAGCTAAAAGAGAAGACAGGGCAGGTAGTGCTGGTTGGCCACAGGACACGACTAGCATTGGTTTGTAGGGCACTGGACCCTTTTATTTCCTTTTTCCTGTTTTCCTACACTTGCCATTCTAAGCTGCATTGATTCCTCCCTTTCCCCTTCCCTAAAGATTCCATAAAAACTCTTACCACCCCTACTTGCTCTTCCTTTTACCTCATAGTAGATGTTCAAGCCCCACATGCAGTAACAGCCCTCAGTCTGCGAGGTGCTCTGAAGAACCCTTCCATTTATACACTGTCAGGTCTCACACATACTTGGACACCCAGTGTTTTAGTTCTCAGGCCACAGCTGGTCCTCTGTCTACCTTTGCATGTGAAGATTGAAAAAACCATTTAGCTTAGTTGATTAGAGCATGGTGCTCATGACACCAAGGATGTGTGTTCAGTCGCCCTGTGGGCCATTCACTTAAGAGCTGGACTTGATCCTTGTGTGTCCTTTCCATCTCAGAATAATTCTGTGATTATCTGTGATGAATTGCTTGCTGTTTCTGAGTTAACCTCTTTATATGTCTACTTCTAGGGTTATGAAGTGATTCTGAGATTTTCTTTCCTTTCTATCTCAAATGGAATGTTTAAGTTGATAGGCTGGGTTCATGCTCTTCACTTCTGTGATCTGAGTCTCTATCACATCACCCAAATGTTTTTTGCCTTATTAAACATATTGGATGTTAGATTTTTTTTGCCATATGTCATGGAGAGCAAGGGGAGAAATGTACTTTGTGCGATTTTTGTTGACTTGCATGCATTCTGTTGTGTCTCAGCAATTCAAGTTAAAGTATTGAAAAAATTTCAGTGCCAACAGCATGTCATCTCCCCTCTCCTTCTACCCTTAGAGGGGGGAATAAACCCATTTTGTTGAAATGCTGTCAAACCATAAGTATCTTAATGTTCAAGAACAAAATTCCTTTACTGAGCAATGTGAATTAAAAACGGAATATTTCTATATCTCTTGGATTCCTTTCCTTAAGTCCCTGTGCTTCGTGATAGGGCTTTAACTTTTGATTTCTGCTCTAAAAGTCTAAAATTTAAAAATACTAAGTATGACTATCAAAATTAAACTATCGTGTTAGGTTGCCCTTAGTTTTCTAGAGACACATAGGCATCACTTTTCATTATTTTTCCTTCTCAGAATTAGGTAGTAAGATGTTTGTTTCAAACATGTAGCTTGCTGTTGTCAAAGATATCAGCAGGTGCAAAAATGAAGCGCAGCACATGTTGCGGCAAAACCCCCAAGTATTTCTTCGACTTCAGCAGATGTAGAGTGGGAAGAGTCAAGTAAATGAGAACTTGGTGCGATGAAATGGAATTTATGGCATATTTCAAATTTGACATCATTGGTTAAAGTCTGAAGTGAAAACAAATGAAAACAGCAATCATGAAGTGAAAACTACTGCCCCGAAGTGTGTGAAGGTTCCTGAGCTACCTTAGTAAAGTTTTGTGAGGCTCTTTTTTGTTTGTTTAAAGGGAGGAATATTTAAGTCTTCCTCAAGCTTTTCTTCCTCCTGTTGCATTCTACACTTTGCCCACTTTCCCCATGAATAATAATAAGACACCATTGCCACAGACCATTAACTCTTGCTCAATTTTTTCTTACGTTTGCTTTCTTCTGCATGTTAATGGCATTGCCATGTGTGGGTTATGCAGTTCTGGATACAGCACATTTAGCTGTTGCCTCTGGTTGCCTGGACTACACTCGATTGCTGATGTAAGAGAGGGGACATGCACAGTGATGGGGTAGCTGTTTGAGCACCAGCTTTACATTTCCATCTGCTTAGTTTCTAGAAAAACATCTCATTTTGGGTTAATTAGTGCAGGAAATAAGATATGTTAACATATAAGTTATATGTTAACAATCTAAGAAAAACAGAATAATGAAGCTGAGATTGACTTTGTTCTTGGCCTTTCACAACTGTTCTGTGATACATAGTGAGTATTGTGGCTGCATGACGCCTGAACTCAGTACAGAGTCTGAATTCATAGTGTTTTATGATTTATTAAATCACCAGTTGTGATTATCTGATGACCTAATGAGTAGACACTCTGCACGTCAGAACTTGCTCGGGATAATCCTGCAGGCCTGTGAGAAGATCCTGGTGTCAAAGATGCAACGCTGAAGCTTAAAAATAGACATTTGCTTCTCAAAAGGAATTTGCTACTCTTCCAAATTTGTTACTCACTGAGTCATGCTCTAATATACAAATGCAGTGACCTCATCTTTACTGGAGAGAGTAGAAGCTTTTCAAATCATACACATTAATTTCACCTCCATCAGATGCAAAAAATGTGAATACATACACCTGTATTCATGCACACAGTTGTTTTTTTCTTCTTTTCAAACCCAACAATTTTTTTGCTCAGAACACAGTGTGTTTGACATAAAAATAGGTGAAACTACTGTTCAGAGAGTTGTGCTTAGCTGTGCTTTTAAATTAATTTATAAATGTCAGAAATTAAGCAGTTCCATATAAAGTGGCTCTAAACTCCAGGCAAATCTAAACTTTTTAATGCTTAACAGATAAGCCTTTTCAAACTCTTATTTGCTGTAGGTTTGCTTGCATTCACTTTACTTATTGTAAATTGTCTATTTTGGGATGACTAAAAATGTTTAAAAATAGCATTCAGGACTTTGGATTATCTAGGTTGTCAGCCAAATAATTTTGCTGTCTCTTAATTGTTGATTTTGTGCCTGAAAGTAATTAATGATATAAAAACAGATCTTAGTTTCTCAAAATTTAATACAGTTCATTTACTTAGTGATGCTTTAAACTTCTGGTCAGCCTGAAACAAGTGTAAGATGCAAGTTTTGTACTCGTATTCCACAGCTTGAACTGTCAGAATAAAATCAATCAATAAATAACATTTCTTTGGAGAATCTATTAAAGCTTTATCTGAGCTTTTCAAAAATGTTGATCAGGTTTTAGATCTGACTGATGAAATTATGATCCTGTAATACCTTATTTTATATGTATAACTTTATGGTAGCAGTAGCTTTTTTTCAGCTTATCCCAAAATCCGTCTGATTCTATTAATCTCTGTGTGGAGGTCATTGTCGAGAGCTGTACATTAAAGTCCTTTATGTTTTGGTTTTCCTATGTGCTTTTAGGTGAGTTGTGTAACCTCATAACGCTGGATGTAGCGCACAATCAGCTTGAACATCTTCCAGAAGAGATTGGAAGCTGCATGCAGATCACCAACCTTGACTTGCAGCACAATGAGCTCCTGGACCTGCCAGAAACCATAGGTATGTGGAGAGGCTGAAGAAGAGAAAATAAATCACTATTTCAAAATGTTCAATAAGGGGAACAAAATTAAGAATGAGTATTTGTTGGTGGCTGTAGAATGACTGGTGTTCAGCTCAAGGCAGCTTCATGCTTGAGATTAAAAGCAAGGTGTGCTTGTTACCTTAAATAATTTAAGAATGAGAGTTACAATGAAAAAAATCCAAATCCATTACTTCTAAATCTTAAGGTGTTCTGTGGTTGTAAGCAAATGTCTACTGCTTGTTTGTTCATTCTGTAATGAAACTGAGCATATAAAGAAATGAAAGACTAACTTGTAGTTGAGGTGTAGTACTTTGGCAGATAGTTTTAACTTACATCTTTGGCTAAAGAAAAATAGAACTAAAATAATAAATGTTTTAAATTAATTACATATATGTTATGTTCTTTGGTGGAACATCTAAAAAAATCTCCCAAGGCCACAAGGTCCTCATGCTCTTATGCCATAGAATGCTGAGAGTTTGCAACTTATATTGGGGATAGTGGACTAAGATAACCACAGTCCTGGTCGGTTTCAGAATATCATATGGCGTGAAGCAACAAAGTACAACTTTTCTTAGCTCATTAAATTGGTTTTAAACAGATGGCAGAAAAAGATGGCTGCTGTAATTTAAAAAGACTAAAAACAAGGCCATCATGATTTTAAGCTCCGTTTGTCACCAGAACATACTCAGAAGAATGAACGTTATCAGTTTAATGGTATTCAATGTTGAGCATTTAGTAATGTACTTTAATGCATAGTAAAGTGAGGAACCATTTAATGACACTCCAGCTTTTCTTCTAGCAGTAAATTGTTGAGTGTGAAGTTACTGTGGCTTTTGGTTGAGAAAGTTTGACCTGAGCAGAGTTTGCATTGATTATGTATCCACTGGAACTAAACTTCCTTCCTCGATTGATGGTATTTTTAAACTCTGGAGATCCCATTCCGCCTGGAGTTTGCATCGAACTTACACCATTCATAAGTACAGACTTTCTTTTTGTAGCTGTTTTGTAAATCTTACTGAATGTTGTTTTACATAACACTTATGTGTAGTGTATGTGTCACATTTAGAGAGTGAGTTGTCTGGATAAACTGTTAATTAAGAGAAGAATCCTCTAAGCAAGTGTGAGATTTCCCTGTTCAAGGCTTATAGACTAATACTGTTAATTCTTGTGCAGAGTAGTAGTATGATTTACTAAATTGTTTAGTGCCTGATAGTCCCTGAACTTCTCAAAGGACCAGAAAAATCTCACTTGTAATATGCTGCAAGACTGTACTTACAGGGAAAGGGCTTTGGGTAGGAGAGGCACAAAGTTATTAGGTGGTGAAGTCACTTGTGATAGATAGGAAATTGCTCACTCTGCAATCAAGATAGTTTGGACTCACCTATTTCTTCAGAAAGTTTCTGTAAGCTTAGGTGGTTTCTTTTGAGTCAGGTTCATACCTGGCTGGACTGGATTTCTCTCTGTTTTGTTTCTTCCTTGCATGGTCTTTATAGTGTTTAGAAGTTACTTGCTTCTAAATGTAGGTAGCTGTCTCTTTACATGCTTATCTGAGCCGAATATCAATGTTTCAGAGCTCAAGAAACCACCAAAACCAGCTGAATAATGGTAGGAGACAGCAGTGAGCTGTCATGTTGTTAACATTACACTAGTTCAGTTTTTGCTCCACTGGAAAATCTCTCTTGTAAACAGTAAGTTTAAAAAAAAAAAGCATTTAAATGATAACTTAAAGTCAGAAATCTGTGTTTGTGCCTCATGTGATTCGCAAACAGAATTTAAGAGTGAAGGGAAAAACTTCAGGTTCCATTTTAAATGATAATGATCAGCCTACATTTATGCATGTTGCAGAAAAGGCAGCCGTAGCCAGTTCAGCAACATCGGCTTTACTTCTTAGTCATCGCAGTTTTGGTTTTAACTACTAAATACTAAAGCAAGTTGCGGCATGATTTTTAGATTACAGCTCGCTTTGTGGTTGGGATTGTTCAGCGAGAAGCTTTGAGCGCTGAGAAGCAGCCGGCGAGTCAATGGCGCGTGGCCGCCTGCGTGCGCGGCTGGGGCGGCCCTTCGGCCGCTCCGTCTCTCGCTGCAGTTTCTGTCTCTTCCCTGCTCCTGGGTGTCTGCCTGGTGTTTGCCACAGCTGGCTTTTCTTGCAACATTTACACGCTTCCAGGTGTCAGGGCGCTCACTGTATGAGGGCTGGTCACGGTTCTCAGTTCAGTCAAACTCCGTGGGCTACAGACCAGGGACAAAACAGAGCAAGCACATTTGCTGGTTATAAATATTTGATGTTCTGTGAGCCTCCTGTTATGGACCAGACTTTCCAGCTGCCAGGTCTGTCCTCTCCTCTCCCGCCCCCCGACACCCTTCTGATGGAGGCCTCGTTTTTTCTTGAGAAGGATGTTTTTGTCACACCGCTTTGAAAAACAAACAGCCCCCTTCACTTGCTATTTCTGCCTCCCCTCAGAAAGGACCCCTTCCTTCCTCTCCATCAAAAAACCCTCTTAAAGTAGCTGCTGGACTATCTAAACAAGTTTTGGTTTTAATACAGAAAGATTTCTGAATCTGCCCAATTTCAAAAAAGCTTGTTTGGTAACTAACAGCATGTACTGAAACGTGCTGGAGCTGTGAGAAAGGGACGCAGGGTGACATGCAGGGGAGTGGCAGGGAAGGGATTGTGCATCAGCAGTGATTACAGAGCTAGCAGAGCCAATGTACCCACTCTGTGACAATACCAAGTTCTTCTCTCAACTAATGCTGTAGAAGCATGCTTTTGTGCAGTAACAAATGTCGATTTTAGATATTAGCTGTCAGGAAGTGACCTAATGCCTTGCTTTATAGATATTGGCTTAATACATTCATATCTGTATTTCTGTTGATTGAAAATTGTAAAGTACTTTTTATATTAGATCACTTCCTGTAAGAAAAATGAACTTTGTGGAATGGCTTAGCACATTCCAAGAGTCTCAAAATCATAGTGGGATTGTAGCTGCTTAGTGTTTTCATTGCAGATTGCACCCCCCCCATGTAGTAAATTTTTTTTCTTTTGGGGACTGGTGGAATTGTTAGCTACTTTTATTTACAAAATGTCTTATCTCTGTATACTTAGCTGGCATGCTAATATATCCAAAAGTTATATAGAAGAAGGTGAAGAACACACCATGTGTATTAAAATTATTATTTGAACTTTTGAGACTGAAAACAAATTTTGGGTGGAGTAAATTGTTTCTTAGGATTACAAGACAGCTTAGATAATTTTGTCCTGCAAATACCACACTGTGAGTGTTCCCTCTTTGAACTTTCCATTTTAGCATTCTGTACAAATATGTTCACAATTTCTTATGTAAAAGCATAGAAAAACTTATTTGAGAAAGAAATATAACAGAAACAGAATTACAGTTTTTAAAAAAATCAGATTCTTCATCTGCTTTGTAATTTTCTAGTTTTGTGTGCTTACGTGTGCAGTTTGATTGTAGTCAGATGTGCCATATTCACAGACATCTAAGGCAACAGAAATTTTAATAAGAAAAAGAATAGTCAGTTGTAAAGGTTCCAAAATCATACTTTAAAAGCACAAAAAATTCTACCAGTGGACACACTTTCCAGTGTCTGACATAGCACTGTTCCTAAGAGATGGTCAGGAAAATGGGAGGCATGTTTACAGCTCTGCACTACCCTCCTGCCTGCCCTTTGCTGTGGCACTATAGCTCAGAAGCTGAAATCACAGCTTTCTTGAAATTAAATATTATTTATTTGTTTATTGGTTTTGCTGGTTGAAATTGTGCTCCAAACCAAGCTTCTAACCTGTTTGACCCCAGTGTACCTCTGAGAACACTGTTGTGCTCTTTGAACCTACAGTTGATAAAACACGAAGCGCTGACCAGAACCAGACGAATGGAATTGGTACGGCTCAGGCTATGCAAAATTGTGGTTGAAGCTTTAAGTCCCTAGAAGTAAAGATATTTCTGAAGAAATGTGAAACTACTTTAAAATGGTATTTTAAATTTGGCAGGTTTAGCAAAAGCAGGAGTCTTGTTCTGAAACGTCTGAGCACCTGCAGCTCCCAGTGATCAGGGGCAAAGTTCAGATGCGACTGATGGGTTTGATGTTATTAATTACTCACTCTTCTGATGGAGCAAAGTGTAGAGGCTCCTGCGTCAGCTTTCCCAGCAATATTCATATTCTCAACATTTAAGCACGACCTTGTGCTTTGGTCAGTGAGCATTCTGTGCTTTGTGGCATCAAGCCTGTTTCCATAGGCTCACTTTGGGAGATCTGATCAACATTCATGGCTTTGTCTAAGTTTTTTTTTCTTGGACTATGCTATTAATGAAACTTCTTTAACTGGATTCTGCTAGTATTGGGCAATTGCAATAAGCTTAGCCTTTCGTTATCTGATTGAAAGCAGTGGCTCCCACTCATATTCTAATTTTTGTGTTACTGTAAGCCCTATTTCTCATGGTGGTCTCCTAAAGGGAAACTACTGGTTCTTGTTGCCTTCAATTCTAGACTTAGTAAATGTAAAGTAGTGAAATTCACTTGAAAATGTCAAGTGGAGGGTACATGGGCAGTGGCCTGCTCATTTTGTCCTCCAGGTTCAGAAGGGCAGGGATGAGGCTGTGAGGTGTTGGCTCACCCGAGTGACAGTCAGACGGTGCTGCATGGGACGGGCAGGGGACGTTTGGGTCTCAGTGTTCGCACAGGGTGATGGAGGTGCTGAAGGCTCACGATGTGACGTGGCAGTTGTGCAGGAGAAAAACAGAACAGTTGCTTCTACGTTTGGGAAGTCACTAATGAATCTTCCCTCTCTCTTCAGGAAGTTTCAGAGTGTTCTTTCCCCTTTCTGTGGGTTCTTCTCCTGGTATCTGCTCTTGGGCAGCATTCAGCTGCAGGGAAGACACAAAGTGGAACCCTGGTCTCCATAAAATAACTCTCACATTTCTTAATTAGCTAAAATTATAAAGGTATATTCGTGTGTTGTACACTTTATATGTTTGCTTTATATAGCAGGGCAGACTTAAATTAAACACATCTTTCACTTAGGAAAGGTTAATGTTTTTATTGCATTGCTAGTTAGGTATAAACTGTTCATACAATATGATTTACATTTATATAAGTCTTTAATTTCACAGAAAGACTTTAAGTAGTCATTTGAAAAGGAAAAAAGACAACTACTAATGAAAAATTAAATTAAATAAATTTCAGTTGCTTTGTCTTACTGTATGCAGTGTGAATTGAGTAAAATGCAATGCTTTCATTGATATCTCAAAATAAGGTCCAGCTGTTGTTTTTGTCTCTGTTGCAAAGTGAAGTGTTTTTGTATTTTTATATCATTCTCAGCTAATTATAATTTCCATTTTATGTTTTAATTAATACATTTCCAGTGCAACCCAAATATAGTTAAATACATACGTACTGCTTTCATTAAAGGTTAGGATAGCTTCTAGTGGCTAATTAATTCTGAGTTTATTGATTCAATGTATTTATGAAAATATTTTTTATTTTGTATTTTGGTTGGGTATTCATCCTGGTAAGACTAGAGTGGGGACAGTTTATTTTAGTGAATGTATGTACCATCACACAGTAATTAGATGCGGAGACCAATGTGTATGGATGTATTATAACTGCAGCTCAGCATTTTCAGAATGATTAGGATACTGCAGAAAGAAAAGGCCTATAATCTTATTTTCTTTATGTGAGAAGCAGGCACAAGGGAAGAGTGATTCAAAGGAACACATCAGAATTGAGACGAGCAGGTCTGTGAGTTAGATGCATTTTGATCAACGCATATTAAATGAGTTTTAAGTCGAATTTTCATTGCTTAAACAGTTTCAGAAACATGTCACTAAGAGTTTGTGCTCTCTAGCCTTATGCAGGTGTTGTGTGTGGTGCATGTTGGGTACCTGAGCCTCTGTTGCTCAGGTTTTGCAAGTATCTTGTGTGCATCTTTTGCACCTACAAAGTCAGCAATGTTACAGTCTGGAATCAGAGTTGGAAAATAACTGACTGCTGATACGTTCACAATTTAGCATTTTAATATTGATATAACGAGGGAGAACCTGTCTTTGCATGGTACCGTTAGACTGAAAGTAGAGAGAACTCCACTCTCTTCAGATGGCATTTAAACTAGTGGGGTGGTAGTGACTAATTTTAAATTCATGTTAAATAGCTTTCTAATAGATAACATTTTCATCAGAACTTCTAGACTTTGCAGAAGGAGGGTAGTGCACTTTGGTTTGAGTAGGGCAAAAAATGATGGACCCTGCTGACTCTGGTAATTTGTGATTTTGATTTTGCCTCCTACGCTGGCCTGCCTGGTATATCAGGAGGTATTGGTGGCTGAAAAGAAAAATTAAAATACACTAAAAGTCCCTTTATTGTTAAACCAGTAAAATTAAGTCAAACCTTGTATTGTGTTTAACTATACTTTTCTGTTTGGAACAGAATAATTACATTTGATGCTTTGGCTTTGGTAGTTGGTAGCAATGGTCAGGAGAGAGTCTCTTCTGCAGTTCGGCTAAGGGTGGTTGCCCTCCAACCCCCATCACCTTTCTGTCCCCATTCCCGATTTTTCTAGGGCATCAGCCTTCAGCCAGAGCATATGAAACATTAGGGATGTAGGGATTGTAGAAGGGATTTGTTGTCTCTCAGATGATGATCAGTGACACGAGTTTAAATTCGTACAAACCTACAGGCTTTGGTTTAGGAAGAAGTTGCCCCCAGACCAGATGAATAATGACTATGGGATTTTGTTCTTGTTTCCTCTGCAACAAGATCACTGAGATGTCTTTTGAGGTGTCTTGCTGGACCAGTCACTTTGTGCTGTTGCTCTCTGCTTGTGGAGTGCAGCTGAAGGTTAGAACACTTTATCTGAAGTCTTTCGTTTTACTCTACAGCTATCGGAGGAACCGGTTTGCTTTCTGATAAGAGATTAGATTAAACACACCAACAGCTCCTTTCACCTGAAAATCTGTTAAACAGTTAAAAAGTTGTCACAGAGTATGGCTGACATCTGGAAAACTAGTATATAGTAAGTACAGAGTGTGGTACAGGCATCTTCTGACTCAGGGCTATTTTAGACCAGGAGCCACTGTTGAAATATCCGAATGCAGTGTTTCATCTCTATCTACAACTGCCCATCTCTAGCATGTCTAGTTTCTCCCATACAATTTGAAATTTATTTCATATTGTCATCTTTGTTATTCTCACTGCAAGATTAATATCATGTGGTGTATTAAATTTAATACATGTATTTTTTTTTAAAGTGACATCAAGTTTAACTTTTTTCAAAAAAAGTAATATTAATTTTGGCTGTACCTCTTGCTTTCAATTTTTAAAAAATGACACCTGGTATCTTTTGTATGCAAACCAGCAATTTCTCTTTGCTGGGAGAAGATCCCTTAGTGAATTAAGCACATGGCCACATGTTACTCTACGAAGTAACATGTGGCCATGTAAAATGTGTTTTTTAGTAGGTGAGTGCTCGTGTGCCAAGTTGAATCAAATCAAAATCTAAGAATATTTATACAAGTTAGACCATCTGAAATACTTAGTAGTGCCATGTTGTTTGTAGCAAGTTCCTGTAATTTTCTATTGTGTGCTGAAGTTCACGTATATTGTTGATTATGATCTTATGGGGTTTTGATGTGCACAGCTCTTATAAGTCCAATTTGTGTTTTTAACGTTATCTGCAGAAGTTTTCTCTAGTGAACAGATTTTAAAATTGATCTGATGCTTTTGGTTTATTTAAAAGAAAGCAACTGATCCTGATAGCAAATTAGCTTGATGAACTAAGTTTCACGTTAGTAATGACCCTTCATCTAAGGATAGGGAATTCAAAGGATTATTTTAACTAAGGGAGGGAAAGGAAGAGGTGTGGTAAATCTCAGAAGAAGATAGCATTTGTCACTCCCTTTAGAAAGCACTGGTAGGACTTTGAATTAAGAATTTGTATTTCTTTATATTATTCAGCTTACCAGTTCTTTTTTCTCTTGACTTTGAAATACTTAAAAAAGAGATGTATTGGTGAACCACTTCAGGTGGGCGTTCTAAAATATGTGGTTTTGTTAGTGTAGTTTTGTGCTTTGTTTCCTGTCTTCTTTTTGTTTTAGGATTGGCAAACACCTGTTTTTCCTTTGATTAATATTTTTGAAGTACCTTTAATAAAGAATTTAATTTAAGCCATCTATTTCGCCTCCCTTTTATAGTAACAGTTTAATTTAGTATTTCTGGATTTGCATGCTTCCAAGTATTTTTAATTCAGTTCTGTGTAAATGAAGCAGCTAATCCCGAGAGAGATATAAAATCACTCCAGTGAAGGGATTTTGAATTCTGTGCTTAGGTTGCTTCAACTCTGAAAGCTGGAACCTGCTGATGGATGTTAATACTCTGCTGGTGAGAAAATGGACCTGAGACAAGGTGTCTGTGAAACCTGATTCCCAAGAGTGACTGTTTCTGACAGAAGTTGAACTAAAGCAATTTTTCAGTGACTTGCTTAGACCTGGTGTGAGTCGAGGGTTTAGCCAGGCTTTACGATCTTATTTTTAGAACTACCAATGAGTAAGGCAGTTGAGTTTACAAGGGTTTTCATAACGGGCTCTCTAGGAAAACAAGTTGGAAGGGGTTTTGCTTGTTGTTTTTCCTGCTAGTATCTGCTTTTCACTTGTGGTTATCAAACTCACGTACGTGAACATCTAGTGCAGCGTTTTCTGAGTCATTACCTGCGAGGGGCTGTTTCAGAGGAGCTGCTGAGGTACGGCTTCAGTGACAAAAGTACAGCTGCAAATGGTCCTGATGACAGTCTGACTGAGCTGATCATGATCAGTTGTTACCTTCCTTGCCTTATTTCTTAGACCTAACCTGACAGCCCATCAGCAGATACCTAGTGCTGTCCCATCTCGGAAAGCAGGAGCTGAGCTGGAAGTGATGGAGATGAGTGCAAGCACTGTACGGCAACTCCAAATAGGAGTATCAGCTAGGTAACCCTGAGCTCAGGGAGCTCTAAGCGGGATCATTTGATGGTTCAGTGCACAAGGTGTCATCTTCAGCAACTTGTAACAGTTTCTGTTGTAAAACAGTTTGTCACTTGGTTTTCATGTTAGCCAGCTGGCCCCTGGACCATGGAGGCAAATGCTACCACTGTACTGATGAATTCCTGTTAAAAGGAAAAATCAACTTGGACACAGTGGGCAAAGTGAAGAGCTGTAGGGGTCATCCTGTTTTGTGAAGGTGAGACTAAGATCTGGCTTGTCCAGCATGTGAAGATAAAAGCGGATAAAGGTTTCACACTGCGATGCATTTACAATGAGGTGTGAATATGAACTCTGAGGATGAAAAGATACCTGAGTCTTGTTGACAGAAGACTGGGTGGCTGTAAATTGACTGTAAATAAATTCTGGCTTGAAATGAGAAGGTAGCTCATGTTGCCTGCATCAGCTGGGCCCAGGACAGTCCTTCCAGGAGCAGTGGGAGAGGCGCTACTGATGCAGCTGCAGCTGAAATCTTACTGGTTTTGTCCTCAGGAATAATTGTATTTAGTGCTGTGGTGTGTAAAACAGTCATAAGGAATGTGGTACACACAGGATGGGTCTTCTGTGTTATGCCTTTGCATGCCTTTCCCATGGAGGAGAAAGATAGCTAGTAAAGAAAAAGTGATAAAGTTCTATTAAGAAATGCTACTTATGATAAGGAGAAATTACTGAGAGCTGCTATTTATGCCTCCTTTCTGATAATGTCATGAGGATAGCCAACGTGTGTCATTCTCTTCTGGAAACTTACGGTACATTTTGACTCTCTCCAGTGGCTGCCTTGTTTCGTTTTCCTGAAATGCCACATTGCTGGTAGGAAGAGAGCCGTATACATACAGCCTGTGCTCACAATCTGGAACTGGCACAGCAATGTTGTATTGCTAAGCAACAGTTGGCATCCTGCTGTCTACTTCCCTGTTCGTCCTCTTCGCCTGAAAAATCCAGATCAGCATCTAGCGCAAGGTTTAGGTAGTGAAAAGAATACTAGGTTTATATCTTTGTGTAAAGTTTCTTGTTCATTCGTTAGTAAAATATTAAATAACAATTCAGAGAAATACAGTCAGGATGTGCTTTGTTCATCCCTAGGATGGCAAATCCTAACAATCTTGGAGCCTTGCAATAGAATGTTTTTTTGTGTGAAGTGAGGCCAGTTTTTTATTCAGCCAGTGATGCCTGATCTCACAAATACAGCATGAAATAGCTAAATTACGTATAAATGTGCATCTTTATACTAGTGGACTGTAGGATCAGAATAGGTCTTAATTATTCTCTTTAGTGTGTATATACATTGCAGGACTTAACAGGCAAAGATGAAGATTTGTGCACTGGAGTGCAATATTGATAGCCTTGGTTTTTAAATGCCTTTTTCTGATTGAGTGAAGACTTTCTCTACTGCTTCTACAAAAGTTAATTTTATACTTGCTTAGAACCAAGCACTACTAGTTGAAGATACTACTAGTTAAGCAATGGTGTAGAGCTACCTGTTTTGACTTTTGTTTAGTTGTTGATGGTACTAAGTAAAATTAGTAGCCAAGCTTGTTAGATAAATATCAGATATGCACTGAAAACTTGTCCTCTTTTTTCTTGATTTGTAAGATGTAGATAATTTTTGTTCTATATTAAGGGGTTTGTGGGTTTGGGGTTTTTTTTCAGTTGCAGATTTATGGGGGAGCTAAGGTGTTTTGTTTTCTGCCTTTTTTTTTTGTTTTACTTTCACTGCTCTTCTAACTTCTCAGTTTTAGAAACTACAGCAAATCATACAACATTGTTTCCAGTTTCAAGTTTTTATTATTTCCATTCCCAACTATTTAGTGACACAGGGGCATTTTTACAGTATATTTTGACCAGGTTCAGGAAAGAGATATTTTTCTGCTTGCTTTGCTGACAGTTTTTCACTGTCTAGCAGACATACCCTGCATTTACTTCTTCCTTTGCTGTGCTCCAGTAACCTTTGTATAAGTGCATATGCATAGATATTAATACAGCCTCCACTTAATGAGCAGTTGGACTGTACATATTAAAACCCCTTCATCTTTCAAAATTACTTCTGGTTATTCATTCTGCCATTTGTTAAATCCTGTGTTTCCTTTCTAATGTGTCTGTCTGGTACTTCAGCTTGCAGAACAAAGGTGTTGTGCCATGGGTGGTTGTAAAAGCGAGTGTAAAACAGCAGATGGTTTGCAAGGAACTGATTGTGTGAACCTGTTCACGAGCTCCCCTGCTGCGAAGCCCACACCTGCACAGACACCCTTTGTGACTGTAGGCATGAGCCAGGGGTCAAGTATCTTTGTACAATTTAACAGCTGACTTTTCAGTGAAGTTCAAGGCCTTCCTACTGCAGGAGAGGCCCCAGCACCCTATAGTTTAACAACATCCTTGAGCAGTTGATTTTGGTCTTTAGTACTTGTTAGATGGTAAAGGTTGGAGCTAAAGGGAGTTTCAGATGGGAAATTTTCAAGTTGCAAGTTTCTCGAGATTTTTATTCCCTGACAGAAAGACCTATCAACTGGGACCATCAGCCTAGCAATATTCAGAAATATTTTTACATGCACTATTGTCCAGATTTTTGTAGACTTCCTCCAGACTTTTCCTTCAGTATCACGCAGAAAACTTGGAAATTTTGGGGTTTTTCCTATCACCTGTTAAAGGCTTTCTTACTGTTGGAGGATGGTGAAGCTTTGAGGTTTTTTTCCCTGCACAGGAAATTGTTTTGCCAGGACCTGAGTTGTACGATGCATGGCCGGGTTCTGGTAATATGAGTCATGGCATTGAATGATACTATCTGTAATTTTAAAAAGTCATTTTGGGGACATCTGGAAAATGATCGTATGTTTTGTTGATAGAAAGATCAGGATAGAAGGACTTTTACAATAGGACATAAGCCTTGCCTTCTTATCATATTATGCAGGACTTCAGAATAGTATTTAATATGCACAATCTATTTCTACATGGTTGACTTCGGCATTGGGAAGCCCTGCAATCTGTGTGTCTCCTTTTTTGGGATGCTAGCTCCATTTCACCATTGGAAATTTTGAAGTGTAGAGTGTGAGACAACAGAAGAATCAGAAGTCACACTTTGTTCTGTGCATTTGTTTGATTCTGACAATATATTAACACCTGTTTTCTACCTGTAGGAAATCTGTCCAGTCTTAGTCGTCTTGGCCTGAGGTACAATAGGCTGTCTGCAATTCCCAAGTCTTTAGCAAAATGCAGTGAACTTGATGAGCTGAACTTGGAGAACAACAACATTTCTACTTTACCAGAGGTGAGGAGTAGAGGGAGTGGACTGGGGAGGAAATGCTGCTGGAGGGCATCGATGTTTTGTAAAGGGAGTGGAACACGGGAAATTATTTCGTCTTGCATCTTAACTCTGAGGTATACCTTTTGTTTTAACCGAAAAGTAATGTGAATTATGTCAATCATGTAAATATTAGGTATATTTAATCAATATAGAAGGACTAATGTCATACAACTTGAGTCAAAATTGGGAGCAAAACGTGGTTGTATTTGCTGTCCTGTATCTTTAGAAAACCTTAAATAATGAGTCCAGATTTCCACCCTTCAAGCCAGATAAGTGTTTCTCAGTGTTTCTGCTTTGTAAAGCATTAGTGCTTGGAAATAATTGCTCACATGACAGAAAAAAAACCTGATGTGATTGTTTCTTATTTTGGCTATTTATTCCATTTCTTTAGAACCTTTTAAGATGAAGGCTTCATTACACAACATAAAGTTTATAGTCTCTTCTGTTTTAATGATGATCAAACTGCTTTCCTAAGCTGTCATCCCCAAGACCCCAAGTCGTCTAAATTACAAGTATAAAATGAGTTAAAAGGTTATCTAAAGATGTATATAGCAAACTATAAATAGAAGAAAAAAAATGCACTTGGAATTAGGCAAAGTATTTACAGTAACAAAGGGCAGTAAGTAACTAATTTTCTTCAGATAAATTTCTGAACTTAGCAATGATGGACTGAAACAGAGAATTTAATAAATGTTTGGGCAAGACTATAATTTAAGAAAATGCAACTGAGTGAAAGCCACCAGGCTGCTTTTAGGATGTGAGCTAAGCTAGCCCACCCCACCCAGATGTGTTATAAAAGCAACTACGGTGTAATTACAAAAAGCTAATGTGAGAGATGATTACTTGCTTTAAAACATGTTCAGTCGTAATACAAACCTCTTTGTGACGGTGCTGCCTTCTTCAGGTATATTTGCCAGCACTTAAGTTTGCAGAAGTGTATAGTTTATACTGTAATCTGTTTAAAATAAAACATGCTGTGCTATAAGACGAAGAACTGTATTTGTAGAAGAAATTTCTGAATTTCAAAACATAGCTGAAGCTGCTGACACAATGCCTAATAAATATTTTATCTTAAAAGGATGGGCTGGAAGAAGACAGCACTGCCACAGCTCTCATAGATGTAAGAGCATTGTTCTCTTTGTACTGCCAAAGCTCTCCTGCTTCCCTTCAAATGCATTTAATTACTCGAGGCTATTAGAGTGAATTAGCTAACATACTTTAGATATTTTTTTGGTATACAAGCAGACTTCAAAACCATCTTTTTGAAATGCCAAGATCCATCTGAAACAATAAAGTATGTTAGAGCTCAGGGACTGCCTAACCCTAGGACTAATATCTGTTAATTAAAGTATAGGTAGAAACAATATTTCCTAACCAAAGATTATACTAATTAATGATTAGGTTAGATTAATACTGATTTGGAGGTCCATTATTTTATTTTTAGGGGGGCAAATGCTTCATTGATCTTGCTGAGATGCCCCCAGTGTCTAAAGTTTTAGCCAGGGCACGTAGATAAGTCCCTATCTGATCCTGTTTTATTTACAATAATGTTAATAAACTATTCATAAAAGTAGCCAAAGCTTTCCTAGTGAAACAGCAAAGCCATGTTCTTAAAGCTTTTACAGTGAATATGGAGCTCAAATCGCAATCCAGAAATACTGACATTAGGAATATGGTTGGAATCATTATCTTGTTACTGCTCATTCCTGATTGCAGATGTTGCATTATTTATGGTATGTAATGCCATGCATAAATCTCCAATTTCTGTAATACTTAAGCAAATAGGGCTGGATTCAAGTTGGCGTAGTAATAAGCAAAGGTGACACTTCAGCAGTAATTTAGATCTCATTATTCATCTCCACAGTTCCAGCAACGTGCTTGGCACGTAACTAACAGATAAACTGAGATATGGGCTGCTGGGATTTTGGAATCTAATTAGATTGTCAAGAGAAATGAAACTCTGGATTCAATGGACAGCCATTGCTATCCAGTTTAACTGCAGGCTTCTTGCATTTCGTTTTTTAAGGGGGGAAAAATATAGAGCAGTAACTACTTAGGAATATTTTAGAAAAAGGAAAAAACAATGGAATTTTCAAACCCATCCTATTCTTTTTCTCTGTCTGATTATCTGAAACTATTGTGGTATAATTACAAGACACTGACAAGTTGTGATCACAGTATGGATTTTTATGAAGTTACCAAAGATTTGTACTGGAATTATCAAATGCCTCTTTTGGGAGCCATTATGTGGGGTTGATATTTCTTGGGGCCCCATTTGGATGTGGGTGAGCTGCCGGAGCCAAAACAGCTGCTGGGGATGGACAGGCTGCCTGCCCCTGCACTCCTGGAGCAATGTGTCATTAGAAAAATTGCTTTCAGAGGAGAAAAGAGTTACCAAACCTCCCAAACCTGTGCTTTTAAATGTGGTATGTTTGCTTTTTTTTTTCTGTCAGCATGCAAGGAGGAGGGGGGGAAATAAGGTAGTGGCTGATGACTCTGAGCAGAGGTTATTGCTGGTGCAAGTTTTATCAAATTTAACACTGGTTTGTGTGTTGCAACACTTCTTCAGTGGATGGGCTTGAGGGGGGAAAAACATTTCTAATTAGACCCATAAGGGAAAAGAGATGCATTCAAATAAATCTGTCCTAAGTTCTTGGGTGGTTTTCTTCTTTCTACAGGGTCTTTTATCCAGCCTTGTCAAACTGACTAGTTTAACATTGGCCAGGAACTGCTTCCAGTCCTATCCTGTGGGTGGCCCGTCCCAGTTCTCCACAATCTACTCTCTCAATATGGAGCACAACCGCATCAATAAAATTCCCTTTGGAATTTTCTCTAGAGCTAAAGTATTAAGTAAGCTGAACATGAAGGTGAGGCACAGAAACATGCTACTGTGTAAAATCAATGAAGAGCACTGTTTGCTGCTCCATGAATTCTGGCAGACTTAATAATGTAAGGAATGAATTTATCATGCTGAAGTGGATGCTGCTGCTGTCACATATATAAACAATTCTGTATTAGTCTAAAATTGTGCTATCAAGATGTTACTAATTTGTCTTTATGTTTGTTAGTTAAGATTTTGTCACATTTGCTTGAGTTTGAACAATGAAAATAAGAAAGCTGCTGCAAAGTTCTTGAATATCCCATATCCCATGCTTGGGATACAAGCATGTAGATTAGCTTATTTCTCCCTCAGACGCTGTTACAGTTTACATTATAAACAGAATTATGTAAAATTTTTTTTTTAATGTAGTCTTTCAAAACCTAAGTCTAGAGACTTTTGGCAATAGTTGAAGAACACAGCAAAAGAACTTTTAAGTGTGCAGTTAAAGAGAAGTAGGGAAAAGAGATGATATTTTTCTATGAATAGATTTATTTCAAGAAATGCTTGAGCAGTAGCTAAGGTCAGGTACTGTTTTAGAACACAGTTTGACACAAATGAAACCTCAATTTGCATGAAGTCCAGTTTTTATCACATACCCATTTGTAACTTCGCCTGTTTACCAGAACTTTGTATGACCATTTTTTAAAAGATTTCATGGTGTCTAGTCTAAATCAAATATTTTAGAAACACTTTGAGCAGTAACATGGTCAGAGTAATTTCAGATGCTTTTACTCTGAGCCATTCAAGTATATGGGGTTTTTTTTTTTTTTGGGGTGTTTGGGGGTTAGGTTTTCGTGGGTTTTTTTAGTGGTGGTGTTCATTCTCCTGTTTGGTTGGTTTGGTTTTTTTTTTTCTGGTTGTGGGTTTCTTGGGTTTTTTCCCCTTGAGGGGAGTTTGGTGTCTAGGTTCTCGTGGGTTTTTTTAGTGGTGGTGTTCATTCTCCTGATTGGTTGGTTTGGATTTTTTTTTTGGTGATAGCACCTTTGTAAGTTATGGTGAACTTTCTGTTCTTTTTTTGAACCCACCATCCATTGTATTCAGCAAAAATAGGACAAAAAATGTTTTAACCACTGTGTGAGATCTTGAGAATTATGTACTTCTGATTTTCCCACTTCAGTTCATATTAGTAGCAGAGGGTCAATTCTGTAGCTCTAGATTGGTACCACTAATGTTTGGCAGAATTTGAAAAACATTGGCCAATTACCAACATTTTATTCTTCTGATTTCATTATCGACTATGTTGTTATGAAGTATTTCTGTTTGCAGTTTGTTTAATCTGTCAGATGCCTTGCCAGCTTCTTGCAAGGGCAGACCCTAAATGTTTGATATGTTAAATCACAGGACAATCAGCTGACGTCTCTCCCCTTGGACTTCGGGACTTGGACGAGTATGGTGGAACTGAACTTAGCGACTAACCAGCTCACAAAAATCCCTGAGGATGTATCTGGGCTTGTTTCTCTTGAGGTGAGAAGAGTATAAATTAATAGCTGAATCAATACCTGCAACATAGGCATTCTCTACTTCAGGTTTAAGTAATATTACCTTTGGGTCAAATAAAGCTAAATAAATATGTGTATCTGTGCTGTTTAATCTCCTGTTGCATCTGTGGCTGTCGTCAACAGCTTTTGAATGTTGTTCTTTAGGCTGTCAATGAGTGTGCACAAACCACTATGTACAGATATATTTTTAGCCACGTAGAAAGAAAATTTTTCTCAACAGAGAATTAGTATTGTAAATGCAATGTTGCTGAACTTGCTTCAATTCCTGAAGACCAGCATGGAAGCAGCAGGGATCAGAAAAACATAATGAAATGTTCTACAGCCAAGGGTGGCTTGAGTGTAGCTCTGTGAAGCTTGTAGGCAGCCAGGTGGGAACTGTCAGCCTTTGAGGGGGAAGAACTCATAAGTTAAAAGCATAAACTAAACCTGCTCTATCCCCTCATCCTGTTTCTCAGGGTGCCATCAGCAGAGAAAAATTAATGCCTTGGAGGGACAGAAAGATAGAGGTACTTGTTTGGGCAGTGGAGGGGACTTCGTAGGCTGAGTTGCTGGGAAAAATCAGTTAAAGAACTATAACAAATGGCATATTTGAAATTGTGAATTTCCAATGTGACTTCTTCTGTGAATATGTAATCATTCTTGTAGTGTGGGGCAGAAATTATATGACAGAGTAATAGCTATTTAATAGCCCAGTTCCCTTTTAAGTTAAGGCTGTGGTTGATGTGATTGGGAAATTAGTAACCTCTAACAACTGGGTTTGCTGGTGGTCTGTCAGCTGCTGAAGCTGGAGAGCTGCTTGGTCTGCAGACCTGTTACCACTGTGTTTCTCTGTAATTAAAAAATCAAATACAAAGGGCTGTTTGGGCGGTGTTTACACAAAAGTGAAGGTTCCCACAGCAGTGCTAAGTCAGCTGCATTGCACGTATGTAATATTGTCTGTTCCTGCCTTTGTTTCCTGATACGCGATTAAAACATTACTGTTCTTACCGCTCCGTGCATGTGTAGTGCGGAAAGGAAGGTCACTGAAATGCTGCTTGTGCTAATCCTCAGGCACTGGCTTTTTTTCACTTCGATTTTCACTTTGATTCTCACCATGTTTTTATTTTGTTCCTGCCTGGGGTGTTTTCACAGTACATGAAGCCAGTGAGAGTTGGGATTTTTGGTAGAAGACAGGCACTTGGAACCTTGGCTGGTTGTGTGCAGCTGGCAGGAGGGTCCACGCTGGCTGCTCTTTCACATCCTCATGTTTCAATGTGCCTTCTTAAATAACTAGATAATAGCATTGTTTAATCAGTAATTAATTACCTTACTACTCATGGTGCTGTTATGAGGCTTGATAACTTCCAAGAAAGAACTGCAGGGCTTCTCTGGAGGAAAAATGGTGTATTAGTGCAACCCATGTTAACTTGCCTGTGGAATAATGAATAACTCTGTTAACTGACCCTGCAAAAAAGGATACACTTCTTGAACCTGGGGTATTTATAATTCAACTCAGAAAGGAAGAGAAAAACAAGAGGACAGCACTGTAGTAGGTGTGGGTGTGTGATGGCAGCCCGTTTTGGAAAGCCAATGTTCTGCCTAGGTGCTCCCATCTGTGTGTTTATTTGCTGCTGCTCCTAGCCAAAGGGACATGGGGAGAAAAGGAAGTACTAAGCTTTTTAAGGAGAACTTGGCAAGCACAGCGTATAATGTAAAACATAATTATGAGATGGCTATAAGGAAGCATAACAAAATGATAGGCAAATTCAGGAAGAAATTGTTTTTCTCTGGTCATTTGAAGAAATAAGGTTTCTATTGTTTTTGCTTTGCATTTATTATTACATATAATAATATTTGAAAGAAGTATATCCTAAATATATGTATTTATATCATTAAAGACTTGAAAAAAGTTGTGTTAAATCACTGACTTGTTTTATTTTTTTAAAATAAAATTGTTAAATCACTGACTTGTTTTATTTTTTTTAAATTTTCAACTACTTCCTTAATGTAAATGTAGGCTAATATTGGACTTCATTACTTGAAAATATAAAAAAAATTGTATTTTAATCTGTTGTTTACTTATTATGGTGCTGAAATTCTGTGTTTGGTTGTTGTTTCTTTTTTGAGGTTCTTATCTTGTCAAACAATCTCCTAAAGAAACTTCCCCATGGAATTGGAAATCTACGGAAACTCCGAGAGTTAGATCTAGAGGAAAACAAACTGGAATCCTTGCCAAATGAAATAGCTTACCTCAAGGATCTGCAGGTGAAACAATAATTGGTCAAGATAAACATCTTACGTCCTTTATTTACACCATGCTGATTTAATTGCAGCTTGTTGGATGAGTGGAAACTATTTGAGACAGGACATAGAACCAAAAGTCAAGAATCTTGTGCAACTTCACCCACAATTAGTCCCCACTAATTGTTCTCCAGGTTTATTAGTTAAAACTGAACAAAAAATTTTTGAAGGTTTTAACTGTTGTGCCATGAGTACAGTACCACCCCAGGAATGATTTCAGTCATGCTCATGAAGTCTTCTATGTTTAGGCATTTGTTTTATTATGCACCTTTTTATTTTTACGTTCAGTGATGCTTAGTAGAGATTTGAAATGTTGTTGAATGGTTGAAATTTTTCTTGTTCAGATTCAGGAGAGTAGAACCCATTCATTTGTCAGCTGTCTTGTTACTTGCTGTCATTCCAAGCAAAAAAAAATCATTAAGTTAATTTGTAAAAATGTGGTTTTCCCTTAGAAATTGGTTCTGACTAACAATCAGCTGACCACCCTTCCCAGAGGAATCGGTCACCTTACCAATCTGACGCACCTTGGGCTCGGAGAGAACCTTCTCACACACCTTCCTGAGGAAATTGGTAAGATCCCCTTGTCTGGTTTGATGCAGTGTGTCTGGGCAAAGCACATATCATAGGTATCTATTCTGCTCATCAGTAAAAGCCACGAAATTCATTTGAAACTTCCAAATATGTACAGCCTGATGTGAAGCATGTGCCACAGGAACAGCGCTAGACTGTACGATCTTTATCTTGCTGAACTGTAGTGGAAAGGATGCACTATTTTCTTTCAGTTCTGCTGCAGAAAGCTGCTGAACATGCACCACCTTGTAATGGTGACATTCCATATCTCCAAGTTCTCCCACAATTTTTGTGTTATCCATGACTCAACTTCATAAATTTATTCTTGGAGAGAGAAAGGAAGTGCGCTGTTCCGACTCTAATGCCACGGTGTAGACAAAACCCTTGTGTAAGGTGCAGACTGGTGAAGCAAATGTTTCTCCTGGTAGTCCTTCTGCACATACTTTTGTTTATAAGCCCTCATATTGTTTTTCACCTTAATGAGGTTAGAAAAGGAAGTGGAGGAAATCTACAGAAAGAAAGGAAGGAATAGTATTTTTTTTTTTTTGCCTACCTGAGACATTCAGACTAGGTGAGTTTCAGAACATCTGAAACTGAGAGCCAATGTTTCTTCCATAATTGGTGTCCATGGTATTAGTCCAGAGCACAATTCTGAGCACTTAAGCTAAAATCTTATAGTTCGGCCTTATTATGGAGGAAGAAACAATGGGACAAGCTACACCAAGCAAAATGTGGTCAGAAACAGTGCTGTGCAGATGAAGAAGGCATGGTCTGTCTCTCACAGCATCTTTGGTGAGGAGCCATCACAGCTGCTCATCTTGTATGTGCCTCAATGTGAGAAAAGGCTAAAATAATCTAAACCTGGAGCTTTGTAATTCGTAAGCTAGTGGAGAGAGTTTGGATGTTGTGGAAACAAAGTGTGGAATTAAAATCAGTAAGAACATTTTAAATACTATTGTAGGAGTACAGTTTGGTAATTAAAGCTGGTTGTCTTAACAGAGCAGAGAATAGTAAAGTATTGTCAGGTGTGACTGTTTCATGTATCACGCCATCAACTGTTTCTCATTATTTCTTCTATAGCTTTTCCTTGTGGTTGGTTTTCCATGCCAAGAGTCCTGCCTGCTGCATTCTCTTGTGAAGGATTAAATAGTCTCTTAGGTTACAGGAGATGATTATGGTATAGAAGTTGGAAAGTGGGGAATATTTTGGGGAGGACTTCTATGTTTTTGAAAGGAGAAATGGAAGTCTTGAGAAGAAATTACTCAGTTTTCCAGCTTCTGGTTAACTTGTATTGCAGTATCTGTAGTAGGGCAAATTGTAAAATTTGAATTCAGGAAAAAATTTTCACACTTGTTAGTTCCATTTAATAAATTCATAAGTTAATCTTTCTGTGCAGAGAAGTCACACTCTTCTGCTTTTTTCCTGTGACACATGACAGTTATGGCTTCAGGTCTTTAATATACAGATTGTAATTACATAAAAGGTATAACATAGATATTTTAAAAGAGATTATAGATACTGTATGGTATAAGTATTTCCTAGGTCCTTTTGACTAGATAGCTGTTCAGTGTTGCCTGCACTTGCATAGCTCTTAAATGGCTATGGTGAATGCCCTCTCAGTTCTTTTATTCCCCATATTTGCAGTTCATTTATTATCTAAAGGAGATGCAGTAATGGATATTTTTACAGGGAAACTAAAACAAATTGGTTCTTGCTTAGGTACTGGTGAACAGAACTTGCTGTGCTTGAAAACAGGAGTCTCACTGACTCAAGGTTCTGTGTAGGGAAGAGTCTTCAAGTGAACTCAGAGCCTCTGTCTAAAAGTTATAAACTGCATGAATCAAAAAGATACTACTACTACTTACTATTTTATTTTAACCAGGTACACTGGAGAATCTGGAAGAACTGTATTTGAATGACAACCCCAATCTGCACAGCCTTCCCTTTGAGCTGGCTCTTTGCAGCAAACTGTCAATAATGAGTATTGAGAACTGCCCGCTCAGCCACCTTCCACCTCAGATTGTTGCAGGAGGACCCTCCTTCATCATTCAGTTCCTAAAAATGCAGGGACCATACCGTGCCATGGTCTGATGCTCATCGAATTGTCCAATACACTGTACAAAATACAAACTGCATTAATGTTGTAATTGTCTGTATATGTATATATAATATAATATATGTGGTTTATATTATATTATATATATATATAAATATATAAATAATATAAAAAGGCAAATTTAAGACTGCATTATGTGTTTCTGCTAATAGAGGAATCATAGCCATTTAGATTTTTTTTTTATTCTGTAAAAATGCTTGTCTAAGTTTTCTTTGCTGAACTTGATGGAAGTTGTCTGAATAATCTGAAAATGCCAGTTCATTTAAAGCAATTGCCAATGAACTCAAAGTTTAAATTTAAGGGACAAAACCAGTTTTGCTTAGATTTACTTTCAGTTAAGAGAAATGTATAACCTTTATATAATGAACTTTTCTGTTTCCCTCCCTCCTCCCCCTTTTTTTTTGTGTCAAAACCTAAAAGGGTCATGTGCCCTGAGGTTGGGATTTTCTTTTAACTTATTTTGAGATTTGAAGCAAATGGTGTTTTTATATTGTTTACAGTCAGAGTAAATCACTGGATTTTGTTTTATTCTGATTTGCTCTGTTTTAATCAATCATATCTAGAGTTTATATGCCTCTGCTGATGAATTTTTATCAACCAGTTTGTATACTAAAAACATACTCATCAGAACAACTGGCAGGTGAAAAGGATGCAGTCGAAACAAAAAGAAAAGAAAAAAAAAAAGCTTGAATTCCTTTAAGTCTTGCTTCCCTGAGTTATCAGTTGCAGGCATAACATATCTGAACTGAGCCTTTTGCGGTCGGTCTTTTCTAGCACAAGTAAAACCTTTTCAGATTGGTAAAAATGTGGAGTATCCTCAGTGAAGAGCGGTTTTCATTGTGTGAAGTAACAAGTCCATGAGGTCTAACAGTACAGTTAAGTGACAAGGAAATAATATATATGTACATTTTTATTACAATGTTGAGTCATAAACTACAACAGGCAATTTTAAGGATTCCTTATAGACCTTGTACAATAAATGAATGTGTCTTACTTTTAAACACTGCAATATATGTAAGTTTTAAGGTTGGTTAACAATGTACTATGGTTTTATATCTTGACTTGCCTTGTACCTCCTTCCATTACGGAACTTCTGTGTCCAAGCACAATATCTTCACACTGTGCTGTTTTGCTGCTGAACTAAATGCACTTTTCCCCACAGCTGGGGCACTTGCTTCAAAATATTCAGTTCAGTATCTTGATTATTCTTTTTTAACTTCATCCTATCTGTTTCAGTATTAAACCGATCTATTAAAAAAGAGGCACCTTTTTCATTTGTGCAGAGATGTTGGTAGCTCAAGAGAAACACTGTAAGTAGTGGACATTCAGTTTTATCATGAATTTCTTGGCTGTTTAGAAGGCAGAAGATGCTTCAGGGAAATTTTCACTATTGCTGCACTTGCAGGGCCATTTGTCCTTTTTCAGGAGGGTAAGAACTCGAGGCAGTCGCATTCCATGGTTACCCAAGAACTGTTCCGTTTATACTCGCTGGAATTGCTGCTGGGGTAGTGCGCCTTAGAGGACCGTACCTTTTGCACAAAATCAAATCAATGGATGCCATGGGGAATCTGTTTCACGTGCAGAATTTTGGGATTATTATTTCTGGCTTTCAGGTGTGCTTATTTAGATGTATTTCCTTGATCTACTTGCATTTTGTTTTGTTGTATGTCTTTTCATTAACAAGGAGTAAGTTTTAAATGGAAGGCAGGTGGAGATATAAAACCTTAGAGGGCTTAAACATGCTGTAAAACTATTGTAGATGTCACTGGATTTTACTAAGTAATGTTCTATTCTTTCTCACAAACTGTCTCTGTCCCCCCTGGCCCCCTGCAGGTTGTTTTTTTTTTTACATCTACTGTAGCTTTTCAGTTTAGACTTTAGTTTATAAAAGGCTAGTTCCTTACAGTTCTGCCTGAGTTAATCTTTCTCAGCACTAAAGTGTTAGAATATGAAGATGCTGAAATGCTTAGTATCAAGACTGTAATCTAAGTTCTGAATACTGCAAAGTCCGTGTTTGTGCCCTCAGGTCACTGGGGGGAAACTGGTTTGATTAATATGGTTCCTTAAAGCAAAAGCGGCGACCCCTTGTGTTTCCAAACGTCTTGGTCTCACTCCCTGTCCACTCCTCAATCCCGTTTTTATAAGAGTTCAAGGGATTGAATTTGTTTAGTTTGTAAATATGTTGATTATTCACCTTGTTAAGGTACATGGTTAATGACTGTATGATTGGAGCTGACCCTCTCTCACATAAATTCCTGTGGAGAAGTTGGCTGCCAAAATAGTGCTCGTTACACTCACTTAAAAACAAGCTATTCTTTTCAGTACACTTATAGGAATAAATAAAGCTATGTTTTAATTCATTACTATATTAAAAACAGGATATTTTTTTCAAACTGTCTTTGTACTAGTATGGTTGTTGCATTGCCAGATAATCCTGAGCCCTCTTTTAGGAGTTTAATTTTATACACTTTGAGGTGAATGCTTATTTTTTCAGTGTCTCAAGGGAGATTTGAATAAGAGCAGTGCGAGAGAAGTTCTGGTACAGGAGAAATCAAGTCAGAAGAATTTGAAAAGTTCTTTAAAATGATCTGAAAGTATAAGTATTAAATATCTGGCACAGATTGGGAATACATGCATATAAATCTGTATAATAGATGGATTTATATCCAGATCTGTACAAAGATCTATATAAATCCAGCCATTTTGATCATTCAAAATAGTCTTACCTCCTGAAATAATGATTTTTGCATTTCCCAGGATGCTGGATTGTTAACTGGTGTAGTTTCTAAATGGTATTATTGCCTGGTGACATTCAGTTGAACACACATACTGGCTTACAGATGTTTAAGAATTTTATTTGCCCTAATCAGTTAAAGTATGAATGGAAAGAACTTCATTCTGATGACTGTATGTATACATAAATACAAAAAGGTATTTGTGTATCTATACATGTATGAAAGCATAGACAAGGTGGAGAAATAAATTATTCACAGCATTTTTGAAAGTAAGATTGAGAAACAAGTGATTCCCAGATACTGGTATTAAATATTTATCCTCCTTGCTTATACTGAGGGAAATAATTTAGAACGGTTATTGAAAAATGTGACAATCTTTAGGTGAAAATCATGACCTTGATTGCTTGTCCATAGCCAGAATATCAATTTTGTATTTGTCTGTGACTGTGCACATACATACTCATGCCCCATGAGGACACTATCCTGAATCATGCCTTGATTTAACAAGCTAAATTATTATAGACTGTGTAATATGATGGCAGTCTGGTAAGGTATAAAGCAGATCAGAGATTTGCTAAACAACAAAAAGAAGGAGCAGTTGCTGTTGTGACTTGTGTTGGTCACATACTGCATTTTAATTTACTAAATAGGAAGCTGTTTGATAATTCTTTGCAAAAACTTTTTTAGCATAAGCCCGTTAAAGTTGTGTTCTTGCTGTCCCATATTCAAGTTTGTCACCAAAATTGTCTGGTATAAGTGCAGTGGAAATGCTGCTTGTAACATTGGGTCACACAGTTGTATAATTGGGACTTTTCAGATGCCAATGGAAATGTTGACCTTCATACACCCTTTTTAGAAAGAGATTTGGATTGTAGAATATTTGCTTCAGTGCCTCTCTTTGATTTAGTATTTTTAGGAATGTGCATGTTTAGACTTCTTGAAGGTCGTGATTGCTCATGTATATGATTTAGACAATTAGTACTTAGATTGTTTCTCTGGTTAGTGCTTAAACCCATTGTGTCACCTGGAATTCAAGTGTCATCTTCAATCCTCGGAGTTTGACAAATATCTTTTATTCAACAGTTAGAAAACTTAAAGAGGTTATTTTTTCTTCCTCATTTTTTTTTTTTTTATTTTTTGAACCCAAAAATAGATTAAACTTCTGAATCAGCACAAATCCATATCAGGAGACTTTTCATAACTGGATGCAAGTAAGAATTTTCCTGTCAGTGTCACACCTCAGTTGTATCAAGTAGACATGCCAGAATAGCTTCTAGTTAGAAATGTGCAGTTGGCAGTAATTTGCACAACACAAACCTCAAGGCACAGTAAGGACAATTACAAACAGATGATAGGATCTACAAATGGGTTTTGTATTCACATTAGCAAATATCAAAAAATTATGTTTAGTATTATACTGATTTAGATCTTAACCAGGACTGCACAGGACCTTTGCTGTGGAAAAATATCAGACCACACTAATTTTGTGTATAAAAGCTAAGTGAGAGTGTAAACAGTCTACAAAAATGTACTTTTAATCTGAATTATTGTAATGTTGTTATGTCTATATAAAAGATTGCCTTGCTTTTTTATGAGTCATTCTGTATCAATGCATTCATTATAAATAGTATATTTGTAAATAAGCTGCCACTGAGTCTTTTCAAAGTTTTCTAGTATTTGTAGTCTGACATTAACCTGGATGTAAGTCTACTTTTGCAGCACCTCAAATTATTAAGAACTGCTTTCTCATTATATACTTACTACTCTTCAAAAGTTCTCAAAATACAGATTTTCATGTAGAGCAACTACAGGAAACTTCAAAAGCTGGATGATAGTAACTTCTTTACTCAGAGTCAAGTAGACTGGAGACCTTCTGTAAAGCAAATGTTGGTAAAAACGTTTGTATTCATTTTGTTATGGTTTAGTAGGGCATGTAGTAAAAAAATCCCGCAGCTTTCTCTCTGATGGGGAGAATAAATCTTGGATTTTAGTGCAAGATGCATTTCAGCAGCAGCAAAATTAAAGTAGGTATAGAATTGTGATGCCTAAAAGACAGACACCAGCATTTAATCTTCAGGTTAAATAAAAGACAGTATTGCCAAGCTGCCGTGGCACTGATTAAAGTGATGTCTTCCAGCTCTGTGAAGCTCATTGCACAGACTGCTTCAAGAAAGTCATGCTTCCATTGTGCCCTACAAACAAACAAAAAGCCAGTGTCCTTGGAAGTCAGAATAGAAGGCCTCAGGAGTTTGGACATGAGGAAGAGGACTGTAGCTGGTCGCTTTAAAAAGCTGGAACCAGCTCTCATAGTGTGCAGCAGTCACTTGTGCAATATTGAGTGCTTCTGCCATTTCACCAGATCCCTGCTGATTAAAATCAGTAGAGGGTCTGATCAAAATACCTAAATCTCAGTCTCTGAGTTGGGTCAGTCCCTGTAACCATAAGTGATCCAGCAGTCTGAAAACAAGCCAGTGTCCTCGCCAGCGTGGCGCTCCCGTGCCGTGCCGTTGGACCGCCTGCCATCCACCCCTGTCTGACAGGGCTGTGGCAGATGTGCAGCACAGGGGTGTGCAGTTCCTCTGCTGTACTGCTCCAGACCTCAGCAACCACAGCCTGAAGGGCTTGCAAAAAGGAAACAGCATCTGCATCACTGCATTTAGTAGCCTTGACAGATGAAGCAAATTCACAGAAGAAACTTTATTTTTCCTTTTTCTTTCTTTTTTCCTTTTTTAATTTTACATCTCTTTGTATTTCTGGCCTCTGCAACATCCTGTGTCTAATAATTCTACAATATAATTATGTGCTGGGTGAAAAAGTACTTCCTTCTGTTTGTTTTCAACCACGCCACCTTATTTCATTTGGTAACTCCTAGTTCTTGTAGAACTAGAAATTTATGAACAGTTTTTTTCCTGTTCATCTGCTTTTTACCACTCTTGAAGGTTTTGGGTTTATTTTCATAAATGGCAGCATTTTTTCCTACAAGTCATGAAGTTCTAGTTTTTTAGCTTCTCTTCAAACTAAACCTCTTCCATTCTCTGATAATTCTTGCTGCCTTTCTCTGTGGTTTTCTAATCCCAGCTCTGAGTCTTTTTCCTAGTTCATGGCCTTTAGGAACCTCTTTTGTTCTTTGTGTACTTCTACTTTGTGAAATAAAAGCAGTTCTGTTATGAAAATTGAAGTTGAGTGGGTGCTAAAGTTTAGTACTAAGGTCTGGTAAGGAATAATCCTGCTAGGCAAGGATCAGATTGGGATTTATATTTCAGATGCAGGCCACCCTCTGCCATAATTAATTGTTTCCTCTGATTAGCTGTAACTGTCTTCCATCATCTCTAACAACTAGGTATAAAAAACAGAACTAATATGAAATTTTCCATAGTGTACTGATTTAAATAATGCCAGGATTTAAAATACTCTCTTCATGCTAGTAAGAGTTCATTGTTTTGGAAGATCTGACTTTTGAATATTTCATCTGACCTTTTTAAACTGTCAAAGCCCAACATTTTCTGAAAATACGGGGAAATTTCTGGTATTACTGTTTTTGTGGAAGAGAATTTGGAGACTGCACTGTTTGGGTTTTATTTTCTCCCTTGAAGTTTTTGTAGAAAGCTACCTAAGAAATTTCCGTAGTTAAAAAAGAGAGAAGAAAAGGAATCTTCCCTGACCCTGGGAGCATCCTGCCCACAACTGGTGTCAGCTAGAGCTTGGCAGCCACCTGGACTGGGGGGAACTTGCTGGTTGTGACCACTTTTTTGTTCAGATGGTTGAAGTGAGCATCCCCAGATGAGCCTGGCCTCAAGAACCATGCGATTTGGCTCTAATTGAGTGAAAAGTGAAGAATGTGTCTTGTTTCTGCCACCCCATGTCCTTAAGGCTGTACAAAAGGCCTCAGAAATATGCAGACGGTGTCTTGTGTGTCTCTGGCGAGACAAACAGATGGATGACATGTTTGTGTGATTAATCCAGCCCAAGTGCTTCAGGATCCAGTGTCCCAGCACTGCTCTCCAGTGACGGGTCCTGCTCTCCACTGGTGGCAGTTGAGCGTTTTAGATACCTGCTGTGTTGTTTAGTGTACAAATACAGCATAAAATCTGAACACTGGGCAGCTCTATAGAGCATACCCGCTGCTGTGAACTGTTTGTGGTGGCCACAATAGAAAAAAGGTGTTAGAGGGCTGGAGATGCTTAGCTTTGATACAACTAGAACAGGCTGAGTGCCTTGAAAACTAATTTGTTTCATTTTCGCAATCCATCTCAGTCAAATAAAATACATCATCTCTTCGTTCAACCCTTGCCTCACTTTGGATTTAAGAGTGGGAGATAATTTGATTACCAAGATCAAATGATGATGTTTCAGAGGAGGAGCCATCTGGAGTTTCTGAGTGAGCAGCTGCCAGCCTGGGCTGCACAGTTAATGATTTGACTATGTGCCTTGCAACTATTTTTTTTCCACTGCAAAACCTTTTAAGAGTCTTTAGAGATCAATCTACCCCACTGCCTCTGAGTAAGATGCTATCTGCAAAATTGCACACAAGTGTTCCCTTTTAAAAGCTCTTTCCACAACACCCTCTTTTCCTTTCTATTAGTAAAGTATTTCTTTGTTAAGACTCATAATGAATCCTTAATCTGCTGTAGTTTGGTACTTGGCTTTGCTTGACCTAGTAGTAGCTGGTTTGCATTTTGTCCTGCGTTATTACAGCTGTACTGCCTGAAGTGATTTCCAAACTTCATGTGGTCAGTTTTAATGACCTTTTTTTTCCTTCAAAATCTTAAGAAGATGTTTGAAAACAGCTGTGGTAAAGACAGTGCAGTAAAACTCTTCTGTCCATATAACCCAAGGTTTTTGGATGCCCTTCATCTTTTTTGGTCCTTGCCAAGTAATGTTAACTGAATGGGAAGTTAAAACTAACTTAGAATTATCTAGCCTTGCCAGAGCAGCAGTGGGCAAGAAATTCAACTAGGTATGGAGCTTCTGGTCAGTGAGGCAGCTTTGATTTCAGGCTTTTTAATCATCTCCCAAGTCAAGCACTTCTTTTTAGGCCTGCCAGGCATTTCCAGCCTCCCAAAAAGCCGCATCAGACAGTGCCATGTGGTTCTGGTGTGGAGGACCAGGAGAGAGTCCCAGCAGCACCAGGGAGTCAGAGGTTTGCCTGGAAAGACTGAAAGGCACTGGAGGCAATTCCCTAAAAGCAAACTGAGCCAAGTGGAGAGCGGGTGGTGCCCTGCCAGCCTCTCCTGATTGATGCTATGGGTAGCCCAGGCTGCAGCTCCAGGCACAGCCTGGCAGCCAGGAGAGCACAGCCAAGATTCTTGGGTCTGTGGCTCCACCAGATGGATGGTCCTGAGGCCAGACCGCTGGTTTTTCTGAAGAAGCTCTTTGAAAGTTGGGGAGGGTTGATGTCACTTTAAAACAGAACTGTATCTGGAAGTAGCAGAATCCCCCATGAGAAGGAGGGGCTTGTCTAGCGTCACCTCTTTTCCCCCTGTGAGCTCTTCCTCCACTTGTGCTCTTACCTGCCAGCTCTTACTTCAGATTTCACTCTTTTGCCAGCAGCCAGGTATGTCACCCCCGTGCCTCCCACACTGTGCTGAGCTGAAGTAAGTGGAGGAAGGCAGGGAGAGCAAAAAGATGGTGTAGGACCAGTGACTTCTGCCCTATGTACCTGTGGGTGCAGCCAGTTCTTCTGAACTTGCTTTGTAATGGTTATGAGCCCCTTTTCTCCAGTTCTATTGCAGAATGGAAACAACCAAGAGAAAAACAGGATTTGGGAACAGATGGCTGGGAGAGAAAAATAAAAAAGATGGATCAGCTGCACATGGCACAGCTGTGCATTGCTGTACAGCTTCTCTGTTGGCTCCTTGGACACAGCCAGGTTTTTACATTGTGTCTCAGAGTCCCTATAAAGGGATGGATGTCTGAGTACTTGCCAGATAAAAGATTTGGCTTGGGGTATGTGTCAAGACTCGGAAAGGAATGAAATTTGATTAAATGGCAATTGTGTGGCCAATCTGTGCTCCAAACCATTTAGGAATAAGGATGAACAGTTTAATTTTTGAAGTGACACAAAATGCTTAACAGTCCGGTGAAGAGTTCTGAAATATGTGTAATGCTTAATAATATTCATCACTTCTGCTTTAGGAAAACCCACATGCTCCCACAGTAAAATTGTTAGTGAAGTATTAATAAGAAAATGACATTCTCATTTCACACAGACATGTAATTCCCCAGAAATGTTTAAAAAAATCTACATTTTTAAAAGATATTTGTTAAAGTTGCCACTGTTGCTTTTTACTGTTGTCAGCTTAAGGAAAACTGAAACTGGATTGTAGTGAGGAATCAATAGTGATCTTCAGTGACTTCAGCTCCAGAGGACTTTGCTGGCCTGGCAAGGTGTCCCAGTGCTTAGGGACACTGGAAACCCTCCTAGGAAGCACGTGAGCCTGGTGGCTGGGTGTGTGGTGGATCAGAACGGCTCCTCAACAAAACAGTTTTGAGGTGCTGTCAGTTAAAGCCAGTTGCACTAGCAGTGAGCTGCCTTTCTGAAGATTTGGGGGATATTTTTAGCCTAGCTAGAATGAAAGGGTGCTGAGATTTCAGTTGTGCTGTTTTTCTGTGCGTGTCTGAGGGCACTGGGGCTACGCCTCTGGAAGTGCTTGGATGCTGTACGGCAATTTCCACTTCGTGATTGTTGCCCAGCAAATGGCTTGGCCTCAGCAAGTGGAAAGAAAGAGTTCAGGATGGGTTCAGTGCTCCCTGTCTGTAGGGGAGCTCCAGTGTTTCTCACGGATTGCTTTCCCTCTTGCTCCTCCTGCCCTTGCATTTCACTGGCTCTGACAAGCTGAACAGTGGAATGTACATGAAGTAGCAGAGATTGCTCCTTTCCCTTCTCTCAGCTATGGCTCCCATCAGTTTTTCTTGGAGTGGCAGAGGGTGTTAAAGACATCAAACCTTGTGAAAATGGAGATGGCATCCTATGTTGATGGGAGCACTGACCTGCTGTATCTTTCATCACAGTGCAGAGACAAAGTTGTGGCAGAAGAATTTTCTGCTGTTGTTCTGTTCAGGGTTGAAAACGACTTCTCAGGGAAAAAAAAAGTAAGAGTTTGTAGCAGGAGAGATTAATGCTTGCTGACGTGCTCGGTTTTCTGTTACACTTCAGAGAATGATACGGATTATTTTGCTCTTGAATTTTGTATGGCAGGAATTTCCCTTGGTACCTAGGATGCTTCCAGGGAAAAGGAAAATCTGAGTTGAAGAAGTGTAAGTGGAGATACAGTGCTTCACTCAGCCTGCCTTCTCTAAGTGCTTTGTCCTCATTACACATTACCACCCTTGATTCCCAGATAGGATAAATGTTTCCTGGGGAGAAAGCCAGTTTGTATTGCTGAAAAGCAACTGACAGTGCTGAATAAGCAAATACATCAAAAGCTGGTGTTTAAACTTAATTTGAGCCTCTCAGGGAAAAAACAAGTTGTACCTTGCTATCTGTAATATCCCTATGCAATACTCCTGTGACTGTGCCTTGCAATCTGCAGTATCCCTGTGCAATCTGCATAGGGATAATTGTCTTGTAGGCAGTGTGGGAATGAGCACAGTAATGATGATGGATGCAGAATCTGCAAACCACCACGAGGATGGAAACTCTGGCCCTGGAGAGAAGAACCCTTCATCCTGTTCCCACCAGATGACGATTGTTTCGCTCTGGTTTTGGCTTGCCTGGCTATCACCACGCAGGCCAGGAAGGTGTTGGACCATGGAACAGCTGGAGTTCAAACGTGAGGCAGAACTTGGCCCTGCTCTAGGGGCTGAACTCAATGTAACCTCTCCATTCTGGGTCTCCCTGCAGAGACAGGTGCCCTCTTTCCTCTCATGGAGCAGATCGTGTGCAAGCATTCCGGTCATGTCCAAGTGGGGGGATTGTGGCTGGGATGTGGGAAGGAGGCCTGGCCTTGGTGGAACTCTCCCCTTCGGCACGGCCTGATGGCAAAGGGGCAGCACGGGGAGAAAGCAGCTCTGGAAAGCTGATGAAGGCAAGCTCTCCCCACCACCCCAGGCACTCATAACACCCGGCTGAGTCCACAGTGAAGGTTTTTCCTTGGAGTTATGTGTCCCTTTCCAAACCCCTTTTTCCTCTCCTCACTGCAGCCCTGGTTAACAATTCAGCTGAGGTGGGGAAGGAAGCTTCTCAGCTTGGAAGGGCTCTGCTCACCATGACATCTTTTCCTGGGGGCTTGGCTCAGCCTGTGCTGGGTTTGATTGCCAGGAGACCTGGGTGTGCCCTGCTGTCTATGTTTACTGTCCCTTTGGGAGTGGGGCCATTCTGAGGAGAGGCTGGGGCAGGAACTGCCTGGGGGAGAAATGACAGGAGCCCGTGGGCTACCAGCCCATGGGGACAGCAGGGACACGGCGGCACCGGTGGGCACAGTGATCCATCGGGGAGGGGAGCCAGCCTGTGGAGTGTTTATACAGGGCCATGATTTAGGACTGGAGCCTTTGCAGGGCTCCGGATGCTGCCTGTGTCCTCCCCTGTGTCCCGGCTGGGGCAGCTGATCTAAGCAGGAGGAGCTGGTGCAAGACTCTGTCTCCTTGCAAAGCCGCTGCAGTTCCTGGATGGCTCCTCAGTGTTATTTGCTTTTGCCACTAGATGGTGAAGTAAGGAAAAAGGGAAAACGCAGAAAGCCTCGCTGTGTTCCCCGGCGGCCTCCCTCCCTGTGAAACCACGCTGACATGCTCTGCTCGCTGGGAACCCGGCAATTTCAGGCAATTATTCCCTGGACATTTTATACAGCTCAGCCTTCACGAACTGCTGCTGCCAGCCTGACTCTTTGATCTTTTTAACTCCAGCGCTGCCACCCTGCATTGATGTAGGCATGGCAAGCTGTGTTAGACACAGATGGCAAACCTGCCTGATGCAGGGATGTACAGAAAGCTGTCTCCTGCTGTAGCAGTTTGCTTTGGTCTGGTTTTTGAAGAGGGTGTATGATCTGCTTCCCCTTTCCCATGATGACCTGAACCCGCTGTGAGACCCACACCTTGGCAGGTGGGAATTGCAGTCACTGCATGGCTGCTCTCTGTTGTGCCCTCTCTTTTCAGAGCTCTTTGCTTCACTGGCAGCTTTGCTCTGGCTGTGCCAGAGGAGTTTGCTGGGGATGGGTGATGGACCGGAGAGTTACAGCTCACCTGGGGCACTCCTGCCTTCACAAGAGGGATTGAATGAATGCTGCTGATGGCAGCTCCTGGCCCAGAGGTAGCAAAGTAGCTGGTGAAGAACAGGGAGGGAAAGGGCAGGTGCACACGTTTGGGCACGGAGGAGTGGAACTTTAAGGAATGAGTTACTCCTCAGCTGAGTAACTGAATGCCAGCGTCTCCCAGTTGGGAAATTAAATGCTTTAAAGGGATGCAGTCTCAAGTTTGTCTTAAACATAGGCTGACTCTGCTCATGAAGGGCAACTTGTTGAGCTGCAGAAACTTTATTGCTTTCATTTAGGGAAGGTTATAAGATGACCAACCTTTCTGCTCTCTGAATACTGGCCAGGGTGCCACGCTGCATGCGCAGGATGACCTGCTTTTCATGGAATCATAGAATGGTTTGGGTTGGAAGGCATTTTTAAAGGTCATCTAGTCCAATCCAACTCCCCTGCAATGAGCAGGGACATCTTCAACTAGATCAGGTTTGCTCAGTGCCCCATCCAACCTGACCATGAACACTGGTAGGCATCTACCACCTCTCGGGGCGAGCCCTTGCAGTGCAGCCTTGGAGAGCCATCCCCTTTGTGACTGGCTGGAACACTGACCTGCTTGCCCAGGTTCCAGGAGCGTGACAGTGCTTCTGGCTTGGTTATTCCTTGCTGGGCATTGCTGCTGAGGAGAGCCTTTGCACGGGAGCAGATCAGGGAGTGCCCACAGGAGCATGGCTGTGTCTGGGCAGCCTCCAGGTGGGAGCGGAGCCAGAGGCTGGGGGGTATCACCTACCCTAGCTCTGGCCAGGGCTGGATGGATTTGGGTGTGTTTTCACTGCGTTTTGGCTATGTGGTCCTTAGGTATGGAAAAGCTCATTGTAGTCTGGTACAGGGTTTTATGAGAGGCAATGAGTCAGTCCCCTGAGCGAGGGACTGATAGTGAGGAGTATGGAAGGTCCCTGTAGTATATTAGGAATGGTCCATAGACGGTTTGGTTTATTTTTTACTATGTTTCCACTGTTCCCGGCTAATTTCAGTGGGATCTGTGTTGTGAGCTGGGAAGCCTGGGGAGGAACACGGAGCTGCTCCGCAGCACTGAGGGATGGCCCCCTGGTGTTTGGTTCTGGCCACGCTGCAGGATGCAGCGAGGAAGGAGAATTCCCAGACAGGGAACTGAATAAAGAAAACAATACTGCATAAAAACACACTCGCCTTGTGCTTGGTACAGAGGTGCGTGTGTGTGTATTTGTGCGTGCTGCAGAGAGAAAATGCACATTTCACTCTCCCTTCTCCCATAGGCATTGAAGTGCCTGAGGGGCACAAAGCCAATAACATGCAGCCAGCCAGGGAGGTTTCTTGTGCATCGCTCCTCCTGCAGTGCTGAAACGAGCCTTCTATGTTCCGGAGGCCGCCGTGACACCAGGCAGAAGCGAGAGGGAAAATACTGAATAAATAAACCAGAGGCTTGCACGAGCACAATCCCCACGTCAGCCTCACCCCTGACTCTGCCATTCTGTCATCTGTAGCATGGAAGTGTTTCTCTTGGCTGTTGGTTTAGGGCTGTGCAATCAAATCTGGTAGTTAAAATCCTGCCGAACAGGGCAGGAAACCCGAAAGACAGAGGAAAGGCAAACAGAGCTTTCAAGTTGTTTGCAAAAAAGCCACCTGAGGAGCAGGTAATCCCAGCATCCATCTTGTGCTGTTTTGAGCCAGCTGTCTGCAGATGGGGGAGTGAAGAACTGCCACTGTAGGTAATATTCAGTGTGTCTCCTTTCCTTCCCCTCTGAACATCTGATACCATGGCAGCATCCCTGCTCACAAGGGGATTAGGTGCTAGCACAGACCACTGCTGCAGCTATCCATTTCCTACTGATTTATTCAAATAACTTGGAAAACTACATCCAGCAGCTGAGTTCAGAAAAACGCTGTTGAAAAACATTCCTGGCTCTGCAGGAGCTATTGCTGTGAGATCTGTGTAAAGAGCAAACCCCCAACTCTCACGTGCAGCAGAGGTGGGGAATGGAAGGGCTGTGAGTCTGAATGTGTGTAGGAGGAAAAGTGCCTGGGGTCTCAAAGCAGCTGGAAGGGTGGCCACACTAGACAGTTTTTGAATTTAATTTAGAAACAGAAGGAAAATAGGAATCACAATATTTGAAACATCTGCCTGGAAATGGATGGCGTGCTTGCTGTATTACTTTGCAGTGGCAACATCATATACCCAGCAAAGCGAGGTTTGCCTGCAGAATGTCTGTGCCTCTTCCCTGATAGCTCCTATGGTGTTTCTTCTCCTGGGGTTAACACAGTGAAAGGAAAAAGCATTTTTTTGTGTGAGTTGGGTGCATCTCTGCCAGTTTGTCCTGGACTGGCAGGAAAGCTGACCAGCTCGAAGCTGCTGTGAAGGGCTACTCAGTCATTAGTCCACAGGGTGTCACAAGGCATGGGATTTCAGTGCCTTTACTCCCAAGGGTAGCTGAACAGTTAGTAAGGCAAATCCTCCTGAAAGACACCCTGCTTTGATGCATTCAGATACGCCCAGTAGCATGATCAAAATACACAGCTACAACAAGGGCTTCCTGCCGTGGATATGCAAATATTGAGATCAGTGCAAATCACAAACTGTGACTGCTGTTTACCTCCGGTTGCAGAGCACCCACAGCTCCAAGGCTTCCCTCTTTTATGCTTGTGTCAAGTTGCTCTCGAAAGCTTCTACTGAGCAATAATTTCTGCACCTTTTTCCAATGGTTGCCCCTTTCATGTGGTCCCCCCAGGAGTCTGTGCTGCCATGCCTTGACATAGTCTTAGGTTTGTCCAGTTTCTTTAGGCCTGAACCAGACTGTCTAAAAAGCAAGCCTCGGTCCTTCACCAGTATTTTTAAAATTTCCCCCTGCTAGAATCTCACTGCTCTTCTGGAAGTAAACAGTTCCTGGGGCTGCTTGCTCAAAACACACATTTTGCAGCCTTATTACCATAGCAATTCTTTCCAGAGATTATCTCTCCATATGTGATTTGCTTCGTGCTGTGAGCAGCTCCGAGACCGCACGAACGTTTCTCAGCTCCTTCTCCCCGAGAGGCAACAGGGGAGGGCGGTCCCGGTTCCCCGCAATGGAGACGATGCTTGAAGCGATGCTGGAGTCGAGGAGAGGAAAAGATGTATAAACATGGAGGCAGCATGCCTAATTAATGACCCAAAACCAGCCATAAAGGTCAGTTTGTTTGCGGGGGCCACACTGGAGGCACACGTGCTGAATGCAAACTTCGCCGCCGTGCCTCGGAAAGGGCACTGCTGCCCTCCCGGGATGGCAGCTGGCACGGGGGGAGCCATCACACGAGGCTTGACAGCCTTCAGCCTCACTCATTAGTGCGTACCCAGGCCATCCCCCCTTGTCTGGCGAGCCCGATTCCTCGTGGGGTTCTCCTGAGAAACCAGGCTGCTTTCTGGGGAAAGGACAGGCTCCTGCAGGTCTTCAGTGAGGGATGCTGCAGAGAACAGGCTGTTTTCTGGGCTGTCTTGTCAGGCACTTGTCGACTGAGTTTGATCTGCAGAGTCTTATTACGCTCATTAATGCTGTCAGCAGCACGCATGCAAAAATTGAGCGTCTGGATACAAACGCCAGGGAATTGATATAAAAATGTTCTTTGCTAGCTGTTTTTTGTCCCTGTGAAACTTTTCTCTACAGTCTTCCAGGGGCTAAAAATTCGAGTTTCTTGCCTAATCCCAGGACTCTGGGAGTTGAGGCTTTATGAATATTACAAACTATAATCAAGCATGGTATAGACTTGTGAAGACAGCTGTCCTGTAGGACAAGGCGTGCCACGGCTTGTCATGTGAGATCTTCAGGGTACTTGCCAGCCCTTGCAATTTCTGACCAGCTTTCATCTCAGCAATTGGGCAGAGCCACGAGATAACCTGCAGAGAAAATCAAGGGGAGACTTAGTGTTACTGAGTCACTTTGCAGACAGTGCTGAGCACTTCTGGTGTCAATAAAATCACAGAGATGCCACATGCACAAAAATGGTGGCAATGAGAGGAAAGTGCCTTTGATGAGGCAGGTTTTCTCCCTCTCTGAGATGAACACAATGCCATCCCAGCTGTTCCCCACTTGCAGAGAGCTCTCTTTCTAGTGGTGTTTCTGGGACAAACCCTTTTCTTCAGGGCTTTGGCCTCATGTTCCCCTCGAGCTCTTTGTCCCAGCAAACTGAACTGATCAAAGCTGCTTTTGCCATGCAGTGGCTCAGGAGCAATGTTGTTGGCTGTGTTTAGCTTCAGGCAGACTGAGGGTGAGCTAGCTGCAAAAAGAGACAGAAAATCAAGGCAGCTGGTCATGCTTTGTCATTTAAATCGGCATTCTGTCTGTGTTGGGGAATGCAGAGAGCATGGGGGAAGGCACAGGTGTTTCCAGAAAGGCACCATCCAGGTCTGAGCAAAGCATCTCAGACAGTCCCTGGTGGCCTTAGTGAAGGTGAACTGTTAGAACTGGGATCAAACTGACCACAGAAGGGGCTGATCATGCAGGCAGGGGATGGCCTGCACCCTTCCCTGTCTGGGTCCTTCCACCCAAGCAGTGACCAAGGAGGCTTCTGCCAAGAGTGATGAAGACCCCTTATCCGAGGAAGACCCTCTGCCAGGCAGGGCATGGCATCCTGCAGAGCACAGCAGTCCTCTGCAAACAGCAGAAGGCACGAGGTGTTTGCAAATTCCAGCATACCCTCGACCTCTCACCTGGCCTTGCCATAGACTTAGGTGATTTAGTCCTCTCATCCTTGCAGTGAAGTCTGTGGTTGTATGTCACATTTACTCTCAGACAGAGATCTTTTCTGTGAGAATGTCAGTCATCTTGGGTTTGATTTACAGGTTTTAAGTTACTCTTTGCATATTGCCCTTTTCCCAGACACACCAGTGCAGTGGCCCCTGCACTCACTTGCTCAGGCAGTGGGATTCTCTCTCATTTTCCCTCACTCAGCCCTGTCCCAGTCCCAGAGGCTCCCAGACCCCTTCTCTCCCATTCCTGTTCCCTCTCTTGGGCGTCACCGCTCCTGGGCCTGGCTTACAACACAGTGTGTGGCATAGGGACAAAGATGACAGGCCTTCCTCCCTGAAGGCTTTCTTCTTGCAGAGGAAATCGGTTCATTGGCCCGAGCATTCAGCACGGCAACTGAGAGCAGCCTGAATCTGGAGCACCAAGTGAGCATCACTAGAGCATCATCTGAAAATGAGGGAGAGAGGCTGCGAGCGAGGGGATCAGGGCTGGAGGCTGGAGGCCGTGTGCTCTGCGGGTGAGTGATCTGTACTTGCTGAGAGCTGGCAGCATCGGGGGCTGGGTGGGATAGCTGGAGCGTCACTATTGTTCCTTTGCTGTTAGAGCTCCCACGCTGCTGCTGCAGCCATGGAGGTGGGTGATGCCAGCCCCGGTGCTGTCGGGGAGCGCCTGGGGAGGCTTTCCAGGTGTGGGGCATCCTGCGGGGCAGCTGCCTGCCCAGGCCTGCTTCCCCTGGGGGGCTGCCAGGAGCGAGTGCGCTGAGCCTGTGCTGTGGCGTGGGACAGCCGTGGGTGCCCGCGCAGCGGGGCTGAGCCGGGCTGGGGTCGGTGCGGCAGTGCGGGGCTGCCCCATCGCCGGCTGCTCTGCCACCCCGTCCTGCCCTCCGCCGTCAGGGGGACGCCGCATCGGGGGGACGCCGCATCGGGGGGACGCTGCTCGGCCCGGCGGGTGCAGTGAGGCGCCGCGGCCACCAGGTGCCACTGCCCCCCCGCGCTGCCCGGGGCCGCCGCCCGCCCCGCCG
>VWPU01009787.1:0-35233 GCA_013398955.1 Callaeas wilsoni | reverse complement strand
CCGCAGCGCCATCTTCGGCTCGGCCCCGCCGTCTGTCAGCGGAGCGGCGGCGGCGGCTTCCGGGGCCGGCCCGGGCAAGCACCGCCCACGGCCCGCCGCTCCCCCGTTTGTCAGCCCCTCGGTTCCTGCGTTCCACAGCGCCGCGGATGCACGGCCCCACCGATGCACGGCCCGGCTCCATTCCTCCGTTCCGCAGCCGCGCATCCCCACACCCCAGCAGCCCCCTCGGTTCCTGCGTTCCACAGCGCCGCGGATGCACGGCCCCACCGATGCACGGCCCGGCTCCATTCCTCCGTTCCGCAGCCGCGCATCCCCACACCCCAGCAGCCCCCTCGGTTCCTGCGTTCCACAGCGCCGCGGATGCACGGCCCCACCGATGCACGGCCCGGCTCCATTCCTCCGTTCCGCAGCCGCGCATCCCCACACCCCAGCAGCCCCCTCGGTTCCTGCGTTCCACAGCGCCGCGGATGCACGGCCCCACCGATGCACGGCCCGGCTCCATTCCTCCGTTCCGCAGCCGCGCATCCCCACAGGCCCCTCGCTTCCTCCGCTCCTCAGACCTAAAGCCCCGCGGGTCCCCGGTTTCGCAGCCCCACAAGCCCTGGATTCTTTGGTTCCACACCCACACGGCCCCTCAGCCCCACAGCGCTTCCATTCCTCGGCTCCACAACCCCTCGGTTACCCGGGAACGGCCTGGGAGGGGATGAGCGGCCCCGGCTTCCCCTCAGGAACGCCGGTTTCCAGTACCCAAACCACCGCTTTTCCCGTGAAAAGGAAAATAAAGTGCCGCCTTTCCGCCCGACCTCCCCCAGGGGTCACCTGGGGACGTGTGACAAGAGCCGCAAGTGAGAGGACAAGGAGGAATGGATTCACACCGGCAGGGAGGGTTAGACGGGATACCGGGAAGAAATTCCTGCCTGTGAGGGTGTGAGGCCCTGGCAAAGGCTGCCCAGAGAAGCTGTGGCTGCCCCGTCCAAACTGGATTAAACCAAGACAATCCTGCCCAGGAGCTCTTCCTTAAAGGACTGTAGCTGCAAAGAAGCTATTCCTGCCTGACTGGAATTCTGGCAAAACCAGGGTGGGCTGAGAACACACTGGGCAGATGAAGACAGGGAAAATACACAGAGCTGGGCGCTTTTTGCCCGCAGACTTGTTCCATTGAGGCTGAGAGACACACAAGTCTCTGAATTAGCATCTTAGGACCTTCTTTATTCTGGTTTCAGGCTCAATTATAAAACAGTACAAAATTACTGGACATGTAAAGTATTAGTTATTTCAAAATAATTTTATAGAAGAAAAACAGTTGGAAGAGCAAGGCTTTACTTTCACATACAAGTGGGTTTGTTTTAGCTTTTTTGAAGTGTCCAGGGAAGTCTCTGACAGCAGTATTTATCAAACCTGACAGTAAACATTGTGGTTTTTGTCTCTGAATCTCCTGAAAGTGTCTGACAAACGTGTTAGGGGCAGACAATATTTTCAAGGAGCAATACAAAACTGTGTGGAAGTAACACAAAGTGATGCTGGTTTTGAACTATTCTCAGAAATACACAGCATTCACTGCACGAGCACATGCTCCAGCTTCTATAAGAAGCATCCAGGAATTCTCTCCTGGCACTGCAGTAGGGACTTTCCAGCATGTTAACCTTCACCCTCGCCCCGAAGGAAACGTAAGAAATGTTCTTTTCCCTTCACCGTCGCTGCCATCCTCATTCTTCTATTCCAGCACAGACAGAGGTGTCAGCCCCAGCTCACCAGTCTGAATTCAGCTTTCTGAAACAGCCTGTAATTTACTGCCCTTTTTGTCTTCTTTATCTTTCTTCTTTTCCTTAATATTTTCCTTTGTCGTTTTCCTACAAGAAAAACATTGGAGATCAAGACACCTGAACATAACCAGTGGCTTAAACTCATCTTGCTGTCACCTGACACATGGCACCACACAAGGCACAATGTTGCCATTAATCTAATCTCCAGTAGACAGATATTGACACTAAAACTTCATCACTAAAATCATTATGACGGGGTGGTTCACCCAAACAAATTATCTCTTGTTTCAGTTAAACTTTCTGGGCTGTTTCTGGATGAACAGCATCTCTTGCCTCCTCTTCAGAAAAATTTACTTACATTTTTCTTTTGCCTTTTTTCAAGAAGCACTTTGGGGTGGTACAAATGGATTCTCTTGTCAAAGGTTTCTTAATGAATTTCTTCTTTTGTTTGCTGAGAACAACATTTAGTCAAGAAAGATTATATTAGTAGGGTTTCCAGTTCTAGAAACTACCAGAAGTTATTAAAATGCACTGATTAAAAAACGGGTTAACTGCTCAAATGAACATACCTCTGCAGTTTGGGCAAATGTTTTATGTATTCTGGCACAGGACAGCCAGCTCGCTGGATAACGTTGGCAATACTGGAAAGGAGAGAAGAGATCAACTCCAGTGCTTGGACAAGTGATAAATATTTTTTGTGGAAAACAGCAAACCAAACAAACTGGCTGGTTTGTTGTTGGTCTTTTGTTTTTGTGGTGATTTTTTTTTAAAGCAAGAAATAAAGACATTATTAATAAAAGACATATTACCTCCTTAATAAAGGTTTATCATCTTCTGTAAAGAAAGTGACTGCCTTTCCTCTGTGTCCTGCTCTCCCAGTACGACCTGTCAAGCACAAATTTTGCAGAGTAGAGATTTTACTTTAGACATCTCCCTTTATTCCTCCTCACAGCCCCAGCCTCCTGATGCACGTTCATGTACCAGGGATTTACCAAGCAGCCAATCCCCAAACACTGTTCCCAGTGAAGGAAAGCACAGCTACGTCTGCCACATCTAAATAAGGTTCACTTATTCTTATTCACATAAGAATGCTGACAAAAACAGGAGCATCCACACGAAAGACCTGAGAAATGGGAAAAAGGAGGTGCTTTGTGAGCCATCCCTCACCTATCCTGTGGATGTACTCCACTGCACTCGTTGGCAAATCGTAATTGATGACCATATTCACACCTTTGAAGTCAATCCCTCGAGCCAGTAATGCTGAGCAGATGAGCACCCAGATCTTCCCAGCTCTGAAACTCTGCACTACTTTGTCTCTCTAGGAAAAGAACAGAAAAGATATTTGGAAACATTCCAAACAGCAATTTGAGAAAGGAGGTGAGCTTGTTTCCTTAAAGTTGTCATGATGGTAAGGAATAAAACTAAACCTCTGGACAAAAACCCGCAGGAATTTGCTGCCACGGTCACCTGGCGTTACATTCCAACACTTTTGCTTTTAACTTTCTTTCTAAAGCATTTCTTGAAAAGAAATAAAATCCTCCTACCTGTTGCTGAGTCTTGTCTGCATGGATGACATCCACATTGATGCCCTCATAAATAAGCTCGTGGAAAAGCTCCTTAGCCCTCTCAATAGACTGTACAAAAACAAGGACTGGAGGAGAAAAACCCTGCAAAAGAGTAAGTTTATATCAGGTTCCAAAGTCCTTTTCCTCGCAGAAACTGAGACACAGCTGATTTGGGCAATGGTTTAACGTGTGTCCCAGAGAAGTGTTTGACCTGGGAATCTGGGAGTCTCTGACAGAACACAGCTCAGCAGGAAGCACAGACTCAGTCTCTCCAAATACCTTTTTAACAAGCTCTCTCATTGCCGTTAGCTTTCCTGTCTCAGATCCAACAAACAACAGCTCTTGTTCTACTGTCTCTGCTGCAGAGTTTCTGAAACCAGAAATCCAACAGAAAGACTTCAGTGGTTTTTATACAGATTAACAAGAACGTATCTTATATATTAATAAATATATATAATATATATAACCACCATAAAAATATTACCTGGTGAATGAGAAGTATTGGACAACAGAACCTATTTCACCAGTGCATGCTCCTAAGACTGATGTTTATTTGAGGATAAAGTAATTGGCAAAGGAAAAGAACACTTTATTCGACACACGAGAAAGATCTACGTGCCTACACAATTTTTCCTGGAGAAAAACAACCTGCAGTGCTGACTAATAACAGCCACAAAACCAAGCAGGCTGATGATGCAAAGAAAACAATTTCCCAGGAAATTTAAAAAAAAGAGAGAGCAGGAAACACCCACCTTGCTCCAACGGACACCAGGACAACGCTGTCCAGGTTGAGCTTACACCACTCCTCCACGTCGTGGGCGAAGGTAGCGCTGAACAGGGCCCTCCTGACCAGGTGGGAGGTACATGCCAGGAAGATGGAAGCCAGCTGGTCCCGGAATCCTGACTTGCCATCCTCAAACAGCTTGTCCGACTCATCCACCACCAGCCACTCCACGCTAGAACAGGGAGGGTTGCTTTTCAGGGGTGCCACTTTTGAGTGACAAAGCACATTTGGAACACTCTCATACCTGCTCAAGTCTATTGCCGGAGGATCTTCTTTCAGCAAATAAATGAGTCTGTTGGGAGTAGTAACCAGTATATCTATTAAACAGAAAGAAGCAAAATGTCAAAAAAGACACAAAATAAACCAAATTAACAGAGCCCTGAGAAACACCAGTTCCAACCCAATCTGCCAGAAGTACAATTTAGCAGAGTCCATGTCAGGCTCACTTCCCATTTCTTCCCTGCCACTTTTTAACCATCTCTTTAAAACCACACAGCCCAAAGAGAAAGGTCAGTGACTTTTTAAAAATTTTTAGAAGCACTTCAGTTGTTAAAACTGTTACCAAATTTCTTGGAAGACTTGGGCCCAAACTTCTTGGCTGCCTCAGCTGCCTTGTGGATCATGTGGATTCTGAAGCCTGTGCCCTCCGCCAGCTTCACCAGCTCCCGGTGGGTCTGAAAAGGCAGCAGAGGTTGGATTTTCAAACTGAGCTGATGAGATTTCTAACCTAGAAACTGCTGGCAATCATGGAATGATTTGGGCTGGAAGGGATATTAAAACTCATCCAGTCCCACCCTTGCTCCAAGCCCCGTCCAGCCTGGCCTTGGGCACCCCCAGGGATGGGGCAGCCACAGCTGCTCTGGGCACCCTAAACCTGAAGATAAAGCTTCAAACACCACCCTGATTCCAGTGTTAAGAGAAAGCTCTCTGGTTTCCTAAGCATGATAAAATGCAGCTCTCTAACAGGCATTACTCACTTCACTACCATATGTGGCTCCCTCTCTCGCATCAATAAAAACTGCCCAAAGGTGTCATTTTTATTTAATTTTAACAACACAGCTTTGTTATAAAGTTATTCCTTGAAATTCCAAGTTTGGGACAAACAGATAAACCTCTCGTAGCAACCTCAAGTAGGGAAGGAGGTTTTAAGAGCACCTGAGCATTGGGCAGTTTAAAATATGATCAAAGAATCTCGAGCCTCTAATCTAATCATTTAGATTAGACTCAGATAATAGATATGTACCTACTTCACAGAAGTCAAAAGACTTGAAAACAACATTTAAATTTGCTTTCTCTGATATGTGAGGACAATAAAGGAAAAAAAGTATTTACTAAGCTGCTATTTTGCTGATGCAGAGTGAGAACATTGATGTACATCAGTGTGAGATTCCCTCAACACACACCTGGCTGGCAAGTTCTCGGGTAGGTGATATGATCAGAGCCCTGAATCCTTTGTTCCTGGGCTGTTTCAGATGTGTTAAGAGAGGGATACAAAATGCCAGTGTTTTTCCAGACCCAGTAGGAGCTGAAGCCAGAAGCTCCCGACCCTGTAAGAAAAAACAAGGGCTTATATTTCAGTAGGGAATTAAAAAAAAGGAGTAAAAATTACATTCCCATAAATATCAATGCTGCAAATTGACCCAAAATATCTTAGGAAAAGCAGAGATGAGGAAAATTGTAAAAGTCAAGCTTTCCATTTTCATGCAGTTGATGCAGCTTTAAAACTGCCACGAATGCAGCCATGGCCCCAAATTTTGCCAGGATCCCTGAAATCCCAGAGAACTCACATGCAGCATGACAGGAATTGCCTGCATCTGGATCGGTGTTGGGACGTGGAAGCCTGCAGCTTGGATATTCTCCATGATTTTAGGGTGGACTTTGTACTCCTTCCGAAGCTGATCGAAGGTGGCAATGGGGTCAGGGAGATCTGTTCCCTGAACGTTGATCCTGTGCTGGTTCCTGAAGCGATTGATCTACAAGGCAAAAGAAAACTCCTTCTTTTTCCCTTGACACCATGAAACTCACCACGTATGGATGCACCTCCTGGGTCTTTCCCCACGCTCAGTCCCCCTCCTCCAATGAGGAATCACCATAAAAAACCTCAATTTTCAGACTGAAACCCACAGAACACCGGGAACCTGCTGCTGCATCAGAATTCCCTGGTCTCACCTTTTCTCTCCTCAAGCGTTCAAGCTTCTCCGCAGTAGGTTTTTTGTCTTTGGCATCTTCAAATTTTGCTTCCAGAGAGGACATCCACTTTATTCCATTGTTTTCTGACAGCTCTGGCATTGATACTGCTCCTGTAAGTTCAAACAAATTGAAATTTCCTTTAGTAAAATACAGACAGGCATTACTTGGAGACAAAAAAAATCTCAGAACTTTTTTTCTCTCATTCTCAATACAACTAATGAAGACTCCAGAAGGATGGCAACCACATCCCCAGGTCTCAGCACTGAATCTCGGCCCAGTTATTAGATCAGCTCTGAGCCAGGCCAGCCAAGGAACCCGGAAATGGATGGGCTTTAAGGGCCCTTCCAACCCAAACCAGTCTGGGATCCCGTGATGATTCTGCCAGGGATACATGCACGTGTATACAAATACCTCGTGTCTTTTTCTTTTTTCTTTTCCCTTCACTGCTTTCTGCCGTTCTTTTCCTCTTTCCTGCCACCTCTCCATCGTTTTTCCCTGCCCCATCCTCCTCCTGCTTCACCTCCTCTTCAGCCCCTGCGAGCCCCCAGCCCTCCTCGGCAGACCCCTGAGAGGCTCCCTCCTTGTTCCCGAAGAAGTCGAGACTCTCCAGCGAGACGCTGCCGCGGTTCCCCTTCACCACCTGCGGGAGAACAGGGAAAAGGGTGAGACGCCATGGCCAGGCCCCGCTCCTCAGCGCCGCGGGCGGAGGGGGACGGGCCTCCGGAGCCGGAACCGCGCAGGGGCCGGTCCCCGAGCCCTCCCCGGCCTCCCCTCGGTGTCCCCGCACCCCGAATCGCCGCGCGTCGAGCCCGAACCGCCGCACGTCAAAGCGGGCCCCGGCCCCCAAGCGCCGGAACAGCTCGTGGGTCTCCATGCGCCGCGCTCCCAGCGCGCCCCGCGCCGCCGCCGGAAACGGGGATCACTTCCGGCGCGGAGCCAACGGCTGCCATGGCAACCGCCCCCGGAGGCATGGCGACTGTTACCATGGTAACGGCGCCGTCGGGCTTCCCTGGGCCGCAGCGGGCCCCAGACCACGGGAGATGCCGCAGCGACATGGGAGCGGCTGTCGCGACATCACGAGGGCGGCGAGGGAGGATTCCTTCCCCCTGTGCCTCCACCTGGCCGCTCCCAGCTCTGCTGCAGTCCTGGAGTCTGGAAGGGAGCGGGCAGGACGATGTTGTTGCTGCCCTGTGCACAACCACTTTGCTTAATCCTTGATTTATACTGATTCAATCCAGCCTCACAAGTGTGCCTGAAGAAAGAAATGCTTGAGGCCGTGGCAGGAACAACCAGGCAACTGGCTGAGCTCCTCAGGGCATTCAAGAAAGTTTGCCCAGATTAAGATCAGAATTTATTTAATTAATGTATTTATTCATTATGATAAACTGTGAGATCCAATAGTGCAGGTAAGTCTAGTACTCTATCAGATCAAGCAATACAGATTTTTCCTGGTCGTTCATGAAGGAAAACAAACAGAAATCTCATTAGCAGCAACAAAAACTATTTAATGTATAAAAGTCTTAAGGGCTAAAGGTTTATATTGCTAAAATCCAAGAGCTCTAAGACATATAGGCCATGGCTGTTCCTCCTGTAACATTCACTACTTTAATAACAAACTTTGAGGTGAAAAATTGGGTAAACCTGATCCTCCCCTCTGCCCTTCTCTGCCTGATTTATAGTGCTTTTTCTTGGCCAAACTTTTAACTTCCCAGCAAATAGGTGCAAGCAGACCCAGGGACATGGGTGCAGAGCACCACAATGGGGACAATTCCCTTTCTCATGTCCCCAGTGGTGTATTTACAGTGGATAAAGACTCAGCTCCACATCCTTCGTGCAGTTCCCAGGCGGAGGCTCCTGCTTTGCTGCTGGGAGCAGTGACTAATGGTTGCTGCGAGAGGACGGGGAAGAATGTGGAGGCATTTGTGTAACAAAGAACTATAAATCATCTCCAATATCCATCACTCACCAAGGGATGCTGTTGGCAGATTCAAGGGTGAGGAAACAGGGAATATTCTCTTCATTGTCAGCTGGGAAATCCCTTTGTGTCAGGAGTGAGGAGCTCCGCTTCCGAGGGCAGAAAGCCCTTTGCCAGGAGCAAGGGACCGTGGAATATCCTGAGCTGCAAGGGATCCACAAAGATCATCCAGTCCAACCCCTGGCCCTGCAAAGACACCCGAACATTCCTGTCCTGTGCCCGGGAGCATTGTCCAAACGCTCCTGGAGCTCTGGCAGCCTTGGGGCCATGACTGTTCCTGGGGAGCCTGTTCCAGTCCTGACCACTCTCTGGAGCTGCTGGGGCTCTCACCACTCTGTTGCTCCTGCTCTGAGCACGGTGACCTAAAGCCTTGCAGGGAAGGGCCTCTCTCAGGTGCCAGCAGCAGAAACCCCACAAGGCAAAGGATGCCTCGCTTTGTTCCCTGTCACTGATCCAAACCTATGAGGGAAAGCACAGAGCCTCCTCACAGGGAGTTCCCACTCCAGCAGCACTCCAGCAAACAGGAAACATCCTGTGCCAGGCTGAGGGGCACCAACTCCCCGGCCACAGCCACCTTGAGGGGGCAACAGCATTTACCTCAGCAGCTCGAGTCTTTCCCTGAACCCCCTGCGTGGCCGTGCGTGCCGAGGAGCACGGCGCTTCCAGCACGCCGGCGCTGGGAACAGCCACGGCTGAGGAGGGAAGCGCTGCCCGCTCTGCCTGGAGTCGCTGGCAGGATGCCCACGGGCTGGACTGGCATGGGGGGACAGCCCAGGCTCCTGGGGTCACTCGTTAGCCTTGCAGGGAGTCCCCAGGAGCACAGCAGGTACAGGTGGGTGGGGAATAGCCGGGAGCTCTCCCGACCCTGACACAGCCCCATCCCTCTGCCGGCTCAGGGATCTCTGGGGTGGTGCAGAGCAGCTCAGGTGAGGTGTGCCACTGGGCAGGTCATTGGGCTGTGCCTGAGGCGTGGAGCTGAAATAAAACCCCATGAAATGGCAAAGCAAATCAGGTGAGTGCATTTATTCCATCACATGCACACCCAGATCCGAGTTCCTTACCTGTAGCCGTGGGCTCCTGGAGAAATCCAGCTAAGCCACCATGTTCTCTGCGTGCGTCCATTTGTTCCACAGGTGTAAGGCAGGAGTTAGAGGACAGGGGGACTTTTGCACATGTGCCCCCCTTGCCCTGCCCTCCTGCTACATCATCATCACTAATATGCACATAACAGTCAATTAGCCCGGCTGAGCGCACTCGTGACCTCTGATCCCTGCTGTGTCCCCCGATCCATTAACAGGCCCTCAGCCTTTAGCTCTCAGTATGAATTGATGTAGCATCCATTCTCTTGCAGCAAAGAAACATGCGTCCTCATTCAGCTGTCCATTTCCACTTTCTGTTCCTTTGTCCTCCCCTTCTGTTCCCTGTGTTGCTAACCTGGTCACCACTTCTTGACCCCACGTCCTCATCCCTCCCAAGGGTGTTGTAATCCCAACCACTACCAAAAAACTTTTACTTTTTTCCCCTTTACTCACATCTTATTTAGCGAAAAATGCTTTCCAGCAGTGTGGGAGCTTTGATCCCCTATTCAAGAAATGCTTGCAATGTTTTTTTAAAGACTTTCTTTCTAAGGCAAATGAATTCTTCATAAAGGGGGAAATGGTGTGCTGGTTGGGCTCTGTTCATCTGAGGAAGACAAATGATCTGTTTTATTACTTGAAAAGCATAACAGTTGAGTGTGTAGATTTGTGATATATCTGTAATTAAGAATCCATTTGAGCAGCATATTAATGACAGAGAGAAGAATTAATGTTGCTGAGTAATAAAGTAAAATCAAAGTTCCTTGAATTAGAAGTCAGTGTAAAATGCCGGAGGCTTGGGTTTTCCATGGCTCTGCATTACGCCTACACTGGGACAGGACAACTCTAGGGCACATTTGAGTTTTTCGACTTCTGAGTTTTCTCCCTGGGTCAGAGAAATAAAGCCCAGAGGCTCAGAGGCTCAGAGAGCTCTCCCCGCCAGTGCTGGCGGCTCCCGCAGCGCTCCCGTTCTGCCTGGGCTGCTCCCATTGCGCCGCTCCTTCCCTCGGGGCTGCAGCAGGGCCCACCGGCCTCTCGCCACCCGCAGCGGGTAAAGGATCCTCCAGGATTCAGTGGTGCCTTGGCTGCTGCGGGGAGGCCAGGCCATGGCAGGGCAGCACCCGGAGCTGCAGGAACAATCGGAGATTCACTGGAGCGGGCAGAGAGGTTTTCTCTGGATGCCGAGTGCGTTTTGAAGCCTTTGGCTGCAGTGCATTGGTTCAGGACAGCAAACTGTTCCAGAGCTGTTCTGCTGGTCTTCCTGACTGGCATCTCTGCCCCCATCAAACCTGTTCACGGACTAGTGGAGATCTGCTGAGAGCACATCACGGACACCCCACATCAGCGGCAGCTGGGATCAACGCCACGGCACCTGGCGCAGGGACTCACTCCTCCAGCTCCGGTCCCAGCCCTTGGCCCGAGCGCAGCGGGGAGCTGGCACCGCCTGCAAGCAGCCCGGCCTCCCAGGGCCAGCACTCCGCATTCCTCGCTGTGTACTCCTCAAACTCCGCCACCAGCCCCACCAAAGCCGCTCAAAGGCTTCAAAGGCTGAGCCTGTTTGCCGTCCGCGGGGAATGACAGTGCTGGCCCTCGTGAGCTGTCCCGGCAGCACCGGGAGCGCAGGGCAGCCGTGCGCGGGCTGCTCCCGTGGGAAGCACAGCCCAGCCCCGGCACAGCCCCGTGCTGCTGCCGCCGGTTTTCCTGCTGACATTCCCGGCAGATCCGGCCATCTGGCTGGACTGGCAGAACGGGTCTGGAAAGCCGGCGCGTGTGAGCTGTGCTGTTGTGCAACTGCACCTTCCTTCCATGTGCGTGCACTCCGAGAGACGCTTTTAGAGTCACTGAAGTCGCTCGGCTGCGTTTCGGTGTCCCTGGAGAGGCCGATCCGATGCCTTCATGGCCAGCAGAACATCAGCCCCTTCGCAGGGATAACCTGGGACTTCCTTAGCAATCCAGCTGTTCGCTGCTGGCCCGTGTGAGCCGGGCTGGCTGCAGCCCAGCCAGCACCCGAGGCCTGGGATGGCGACCGAGCCCCAGCCGTGCCCTGGCAGCGAGGTGGGCACCAGCACCGGGCTGCTGTCACACACCTGGGGACAGAGACTCGGGCACAGGGCCCCCAGACCTCAGCCAGCAGCCAGCACACGGCGTTGGGCCCTGGGCAGGGTTTCCCTGGCTCCGTTCCTCCCGAGGTGACGGAGGCGATAAGCCCGAGGAGCCCTGCTCGGAGGGACGGCCAGAGCCCCGTGCCGAGGCCTCGTGCTCGGGGTTTGATAAGCCCTGTTGAGGCTCTGGGGCGGGCAGCGAGGGCGGCTCACCTGGTTTTGACCCAGTGACTCTGCTGGCAGCACTGATGGTGCTGCAGCGCAAACAGGAGGCAGTCGGGGCATGGGATTTACCCATCGGGGCAGCTGTCACAGCTGTGCTCCCCTCGGAGGTGAAGGAGAGGTCATGCTCCTGCCCAGCCCTTCACATCCCACCTCTGCACATCTCAGGCTTCCCCGTGCTCATCCTCTGCCCCTCGGCCCACGGACTGGGGAAGGAGCAGGGAAACACAGAGAGCTTTGGGTGATACCTCCATGGACGGAGCAGGTCCTTGTGTCACACAGACCCACGGCAGCCCTGACCACAGCTGTTACCCCCTGGCCCTGGCAGCACTGGGATTTGGGGGATTATTCCTTTGTACCCACATCTGCACTTTAAATTAAATGCAGCCTTGTCCCCGTGCCCTGCCATGAAGGAGGCTGCAGTTCACATGAAGAGACACTGCTAAAGCCTCGTGGCAGCCCGTGGATCCTCACGTGCGAGGAATTCCCTCATAAGCAGCTTTGAACTGTAAAATAATCACTCGGCCCTGTAAAACTGTATTGGTCGTAAATGAACTTTGTCATGCTTCTGCTGGTTTCTTTGCCCCATAACAGCTGCATCACACACAAACACCACGTGCTCGACAGCAACAGGAGGAAAAAAGTACCTTCCAGGAGCTTCATTTGACATGACATTGCATTTTGCAGCAATTTAATGAGGCAGCCAGGGCACCTGTGGGAGCAAACACCCCACCCAGGGCTTCTCCGAGGAAGGTGAGGTCTGGCCAGGGACAGTCCCAGCCCCAGCCCAGCTGCTGCAGAGGCTGCTCTGAGGAGTTTTGTGTGGTATTTACCATCCAGAAAGGTTTCCTCAGGCAGAGGTTAACTCAAAATCAGGGGACGCTTTCTCCCCGTGCAGGTATGTGTAGCACCCACAGCATCCTTAGCAACCCGTCCTGCTTCCCCCCTTCCCAGATCCTGCTGCCCAGGGATGGGAAGTGACAGCACACAACACACTGTTCAGCAACTCCATAAACCCACACCTCTGAGGAAAGCACCATCTGTTATTAATCATTTGTTCTACTTGCATTATTGACTTTATGCTGTCTGCTTCATCACACTCTGCTCCATGGGAGTCACCTGCTCCATCTGTGTCTTCATTTGGATGTATCCTCTGCCCTTCTCCCCCCTTTTTTTTTTTGGCTCTGTCCCCTCTTCCTTCACAAGGTCCCTCTCTGGTGGGGTCAGTTCTCAAAGCCTCCTTTTCCCAAGGTTTTCACTTACCTTCTCTGCCTGGAGAGCAGCAGTGGCCCTGGGCCATTTACCAAAGGGTTCTCCATACCCCAAGCTCCATCCGTTCAGTCTGTGACTCTCTTACAGCTGCTGCAGAAATCAAGCCCCAAAAGGTTCTGCATCAGCTCAGCTGCAGCAGGTCTAGCGCCTCTTTCTCCCACCTGCTTCCCACTGGATTGTCCATTCCTCCCTCTGCAGGGCCCATTCCACCTGGATTTGCATCAGGCAGGGAAAGCTTCGCATTAGTTCACATTACCATGAACTTCACAAAGGTTCCACCCTTTTCCACTGTGCTCAGAGTCACTCAGCTCTGTTAGCTCTTCACAGTCAAGGATCTTCAGCAGCTTTCCAGCCCCTGGAGCACACCCTGCCGCCTCCCCCAGGGGCTGCACTGACCCACGGGCTCAGCATCCAGAGCGGATGGGGCTTGACTTTGGCACGCCCCTCCTAATTGGTTTGCTTAGCATTGGGCTGCTAAAGTTAGCAGGGGATGAGGGAGAAACCGTGCTGGGCTAAGGGCAGCAGCATTAGGGCATCACTAGGAGGGTGAGGACGTGGGGCTCCCCACCTCCAAAAGCCTCCTGCGATTTCTGGCTGACACCTGGGGATTCACAGGAAACACTGGACTCCCCACATCCAGACAGGTATAAATGGAGATGATCACTGCAAGGGACAGCAGGAGGAACATGCCACCAGCCCGTGTCCCCCAGCCTCAGCCAAACCACCACTGACGATCACTGTGGAATTCACAGACCACACAGCAGCAAGGACTCTGAAGAAATGGTGTTTAATTATGGTGTACATTAAATTAAATGTAATTCTGAGTATCAGTCTCCAAATTCCTGATGACTTATTCACCGTTGGGCAGCTCCTGTCAGTCCCAGCGAGGGTGAGGCTCCCACTGTGCCAGACAACCGAGTCAAAGAGCCTTTCTCAACCCAAAGAGAGCATCCAGTGTTCTCCTTCTTAGCATGGTTATCTGTCCATGGGCACCTCTGCTGCAGTCCACCTCTCCAGATCCCTCTCAGCAGCTGGCACATGACACAAAGTTAATGAAAAATCAGCACAACTGGGGGCAGTAGATCCATTTACAGAGGGGAGCAGGTACAGAGGAGCTCGTGTCTCGCAGAGGGCAGACGATGCCTTGAACAGCTTCCACGGCTTCGAGAGGTTGGACTTGGGCACCCAAACTCCTCCAGGGCTCTGGTGGGTGTCCTCAGCAGGTGCCTGAGGGGCTGGGCGTGCCCTCACCGTGGAGCTGGGATCATTCACAAGCTGGAGATCTTTCTGCAGAGCTTTCCATCCAGGAGCCGCTGCCAGGTGAGACAGGGCAGCAGCTGGAGCGTTCGCACCACAGCCCATATTCCATCCATCCATCCATCCATCCATCCATCCATCCAGCCATCCATGGCACCATGAGGACGAGAGCACCCTGTGCACTGATAAGGTGCAGCCAACAAGGCTCACCATCAACTGCTGAAGGCAGAAAGAAGCCACCTGTACTGGCCATTTACTGGGCAGGAGATGAGGCAGTAACTGGGCACCCAACCCCTTCTGTGCCCCGAGGGAGGAGAAAAGGGAGACAGTCTCTGAATTCCAGAATTCCGTGTGGCCTCATTCACTCTGCAGCAGCAAATGCTCCAGGCTCACCTGGAAGCTGCTGACACTTCCCAGCAGCTGGACGTGTTCACCAGGCTGCCGAGTCCTTCCCCACCCCACCAGAGCCCATCCCAGAGTCTCCAAAAGCAGGGAGATCCATTGAGATTAATTCGTAGTAGCAGTTGTCCCCACATGGATCATCCAGGTCCTGCCAGGGCCCTGCTCAGCTTGCCCTGTGCCCTTCCTTCACGTGGGATGTCACCGTGCAGGGGACACGTGTCTGCCTGTCCTCCTGCACAGCAGAGCCCGGTGCTGCCTGGCCAGGGTCCGTGCCAGGCCCAGGATGGGAATTAACTCATTTAAAGGAAAAAGAGAAATACAAAACCAAAACCATCCTCAGCTCTGACCTTTACCATTAAAAAAAAAAAAAAAAGGAGAAAGAGAAGATATTCAGGACCAATATATACAGATGGGGGAATTGCACTTAATTACAGTAGTTTACATCCATTGGACAAAATTTACTTCTTTTTTATATAAATCTCTATGTATAGGAGGGGGGAGGGGGGAGGATGGAGCAGACTGTACCTATATTTACAGTTTAATTGGCTCAGTTCAACAACACATGCAATTCCTCCCTCCAAACGCCAAGTAACAGACCCCGGTCCCTCTCAGTCCGCCGAGTGGAGGAGTATAACTTAAATATGATCCATCTTCCCCTTCTGCCAGTTCCCAGCACAGCTCGTGCCTCGTTCCTCGGGACAGCCTCTTGGAAGGCAAACACTTCAGAAAAACAATCCCCAAGACACATCTTGGAAATACTGCGTGGAGGGAAGGAGAGGCAGGTCCCGGGTGGGCACCGCGGCCCCGGGCTGGTCCCCGGCGGGCTCGGGAGGGCCGCGGGGAGCCTCGAGCCCCGGCTCCGTGTCGGGCTCCTCGCTGCTGGGCTGTGCTCTGGCAGGCGACTCCCGGGCTCTGCGCGCAGCTCGCCGGCGGGATGTTGTGGAAAATAAGATCCCGTTGCTATGTGCAAAAGCAGCGAGCTGTGGAGCATCACCAGGCTTGCAGGGGACACTGGAGAGGGAGAGAGAGCAGCACGGTGAGAGGGGAATGAGGCAGGAGGAGGAGGCAGCACTGCAAAGCATTTGGAGGCATCACCTCCTGCACTGCTCCGTGACCGTGGTGTTGCCCTGCTCAGCCCTGAGCCCTACCTGGCACCCCTGCGGGGGAGGCAGTGGGAAAATACTTTCTTAGCCAGCTATTGCCACCCTCTCCCAAAAATAACAACAAAAAAGGGCCTGTTTGTGGCCAGGCTGTTGCAGAGATTGTGCCATGCAGCCCAGGAGCAGCCGGGCGTGAGGCTGAGCTCAGCTGGGGCGGGAGCGGCGCCGGGGGCTCATCGCTGTCCCCCAGCATCGCACTCATCTCCAGGAACGGAGCCGAGCAGCCCCCTCTGCCACATCCATCCCACCGCAGGGGCCCCTTCTCTATCCCTCTCCATCCCTGGGGTCCCCCCAGTCCCTGGTGGGCGGGGGGCCAGGGGTGGGGGTGACCTTGTGGGCTGCAGCGCACAGCCAACATCGTCAGGCGGAGATAAGGAGACGCCAGGAGCCTCCCGTGACATGTCATTAGGGACTGGCCGTGGCTATCAGGTGTTTGCCAACGTAATAAACATGGTGGCTCGGCCTCAAGCGTTGTCAAAGGAACCGGGAGGTATTTGTCCCTTCCAGGTCTAATAACAACATCTGATAAGAGACCCACAGCAAGTGAGGGGAGAGCTGGGGGGTGACCAGGGACCTCCCTCCAGCTCCGTCCCCCCTGCAGGACCCAGAGCAGCCACCTCCACCACACAACAGGTTTTGGGGTCTGGTGGGGGCTGCCTGACTTATACCAAGGCAAAGTGTGGAGGAGCCAGGGCACAGCCCCTGGTAGCCCCAGCCAATGACAGAAACCCAAATCACCAAAAATATTCAGGTATTTGAGCAATTTGGGGGGTGAGCAGCATTTATGGGGCCCCCATGCTGCATCTGTCACACTTCATTCACCTCTGGCTAATGAAACTGCTGACCACCAAGAAAGAAATCCATGTTCAAAGATAAATTTTTCCAGCTGTAGTTTGGGCTTGCAGAAAGAGAGACCCTGGGGGTTGGGGGGGTTTGCTGTTGGAGACAGGGGTCAGATCCTGTCCCGGCACTTGCAGGATGTTTATCATGTATTGGGGGTACTGGGGGGGTGGGTGCCCCTTCGCCGCAGCAGGTGAAGGGTCCTGGCCCCATATCCCCCCTCCTGAGCCGTGACACCTCCTCCTGCTTTAATTAAAGTGCAAAAACGTGATGGAGGCAGAAACCCCCGGGAGCCCCAGCCCCGCGGGCAGCGCTGGTCAAGGTAGGGTGATCGCGGGGCCCCGAGGCAGCGGGGATGGCCGGGCGCTATCTCCCTGCCAGAGACATTTCCTGTGTCCCGGGGCTCCCGGGCCAGCCCGGCATCAAAGGCAGGAGAACTCGATTAATCAGGGGCAGTTCGGGCTGAGCGCGCAGCAGATGGGCCGATAAAGCTGCACGGAGGAAATGGAGCTCGGAGGGGCGGCCGTGCCTGAATGGTCACCCTGAGACCTGCGAAGAGTGGGATCCCCCGGGGGGTGGTGTTCCTGACCCCTTCCCAAGCACCCCAAACCCCCCACGTCTCCCTTTTGCAGCCCCAGCCCCTTCCTTCACCCTCGCTAAGGATCTCACAGCGATGCTGGGGGGGTCTCAGAGCACTCCCACACTGTATTTACTCTGTGGTCATTGCAGACATTTTTTTCCTGTCCTCTGTCAAACCTCGGGAAGAAAGTTTATCTAAATGCAAGTTCAAGGCTCTCTCTTATTTATCTAGCGATCAATAAGGGCCACATATTTCCCACAGTCCCCAGAGCTGGCTCTCAGAAAGGGACTATTGTCTAAGGAAAACCTCACACACCTGATCTGAACCAGGATAAGTCCGGCCTTACACCTGCAGTGGGCAGATGATAAAGGTTTATGGGCTGGGGGAAGCTGGGGAGCCTCGGATGCCACTTGACTCCAGCCAGGGTTGATCCCCCTCAACACGGGCAGCAGAGCCTGCTTGGTTCTACCTTCTCAGTCCCAGCAGGATGCTCCCACTCTCATGGAGTTGCCCTAGGGATGAGCAGGGCCTGGCTGGTATCACCAAGCGTTTGACAAAATCACCCAAATTGCCATCACGCCACCTGCAAGCAGGTGTTTTGGAGCCCGTGAAGGGGCTGGAATGGAGTTCTCATCCTCAGCTTCCCACATGAGTACAGCACAGGCAGCAAGACAGGGTGTCTGCTACGCCCACCTCCAGCCCCATAGCCAGAGGGGGAAAAGCCCCACTCCACCCTCGCTCCCCCACCCCGTGCCCCTCTGCGGGGCCATTACCTGCTTACTGGAAGACATATTGGTGAGCGTGCTGATGCTGCTGGTGTCCGTCACCACCATCGCCGAGGGGAAGCGGGAGGTGTGGGAATACTGGGGAGGCTCCTGCTTGTGTGCGTACACTGCGGGGAGGACGGGCACAGGTCAGGGAGAAGCCACCCCAGCCCTCGCCCTGGGGCAGAGCAGCCACGGCAGGTCCAGGGATGGGGACGGGCAGCACGGAGACATGGATGAGACCAAACAAGCCAAGGGAAGAACCCACCACTTGGCCCCACACCACTGCATTCTCAGGCAGCAGCTCACCCCCAGAAACCCATGGGGACTGAGAGGCTGTGGCTGGACCGGACGGAGGGAGTGGGGGAAGGAAGGGATGAGGTGGGATGTGACCATCCTGCACCGCTGGATGATCATCCCATGGGCTGGAACCACGAGAGAGGGGCAGCAGCCAAGGGTGCCAGCTTGGGCAGGGGAGAGCAGGAGGAGAGCGCAAGCTGATTTCCCATCTGAATTCATTTCCGGGGCCCTTTGCAGCTCCCCCCGACCCTTACTGTGTGAGTTCTGCAGCTGGGTCACGGTGGCCATGAAGGGCTGCTGCGTCATGTGGCCGGGGGACTGCTGCATCAGCGGCTGCTGGTGTGGGCTGTGGAGCTGCTGGGAGAACTGGACCGGCTGTAGGGCTGCCAGGCTGCCAGCCACGCTGTTGATGACGGGGACACTCTGAGCCTGCGAGGTGTTCAGACCTGGCAGCAGGGAGAGAGCAGAGCAGGGATGTCAGCGCTGGCAGGAGCGGGCAGCGTCCCCTCCCCGTCGCAGGGCAGGGGACAGAGGTGAGCTCGGGGTGCACTTACTCTGGGCGATGGCCATGACTCCCGAGAGCGGCGTCATGATGAGGTTCTGGGATTGCTGCGGGTTGTGGTGGGACAGGCTGTGGATGTTGGTCAGGGTGCTCACCGGGGGCAGCCCGCCCCCCGACACGGAGATCTGCCAGGGAGCAAGGCAGGACAGGCGCTGTCAGAGCACGGCCACGGGGTGCCCCCAGCGCCCTGCTCCCTTCATGGGGACGCCGGGGGCATCGGCAGAGCCCCCTCCTCAGAGGGGAGCAGGCTGCGGTGCCACTGGGGCTTCAGCACCCACAGCCCCAGGGTGCGGACCCCGACCGCAGCACCTCAGCTTCGCGTTAATGTACAGCAAAACAGCATTGGGAAAGGCTTTGCTGGCACTGGCTTCCAGCTCCACTGGAGCATGGCACCGGAACACGGCACATCCCAAGCCTTTGCTGTTTTGTACCCCAAGTCCAAGCTCCAGCCCTCGGGGACAGCTGAGGGCTCTTGACACTCATTAACTTCTAACCATCGTGCTTGTAGGGGAAAGTGGGACCTATAGACTGGGGAAGGTGAAGAAAAATGACAGAAAGCAGATTAAAAGGGCCTCGTGGTGATGATCTTAGTCACTAATCTGGCAGGATACTGGTGAGACGGGGCGGGTGTGCACAGCCAGAGCCAGTGCCCGGGGTTTCAGGCCAAAGTTTAGGGATCAGACAAAGGCACTTGGCATGTGCTGCAAGGACTGGAGCTGGTCCCCAGCACACATAAGTGCCTTATTTCTTTAATTGCTGCACCTTCCCCTAATCCCTGTCGTTAGCCCTTTCGCACTGAGCAACCTCGATCCCGACTCGGAGCCATCCCTGCGGCCCTTCAGGTGACATTTCTGGACACCAGTTCCGAGCACCTTGTTTATTTTGCACATGTGAGCTGGAGATAGCAATTGAAACAAATCCATCAATAAATTCCAAAGCCCGGGAGTGACTCACATTTCCTGATCCGGTATTTTCCACTTTCAAAGTCCCTTCAAGGCCGGGTTACACCACACTCGGCTGCACAAGTCAAACAGCTCCCGGCAAGCACACGCTGCTCGCCTGCAGCCTCGGCTCGTCTCACGGGCTGTTTGGCCCCAGAGCACTGCACCTGGGTTGTGCATGACTGGAAAAGACCCTGCAGGCACTGGACCCTCAGGGTAGACCCTCTGGCACTAGCACAGCTAAGGCAAACACTGGAGCACGAAAGAGCGAGCCACCAAAGATTTCTGGAGCCTCAGTAACGCTCCTTCCTGAAAGATGCAGCAACTTCCTTGGCAGCTCCTTGTTTCATGTGGAGCATTAAAGGCACATGTTTACTTACTAGAAACCACAGCCTACAGCATATTTCTATTAAATCACTTGCAAGCACCAGCTAGCCCTGCCTGGAGATCAGAGATAAGCCAGCAGAGCCGCGCTGCCGCGGTCCCGCGCGGTCCCCACGGCGCTGGGCAGCGTCTGTGCCGCAGGGAGAGCTCAGCAGGGCTCTTCTGCTGCACTTCAGCACGTGGCTTTCCCCAGTTTAATCTCCTTCCTTTCCCTCTCCCGTGCTGCCCAGCCCCTTCCAGGGGTCTCTGCCCCGGTCCCAGGAGCTGGCAGGGGGTGCTGGCCTGGCCTCGTCCTCGGGGACCCCCCGCCCTGGGTACGCGGTTCTGCTGCTGCCGCCGCCTTTATCCTGACTCATTTTATGGCTTCCAGGCTGAGGGTTATGAGCCTTAACACACCCCTGAGGCGATCTGGGCGTGCTGGGGCAGAGGGAGTGGGCTGGGGGCTGGGGTGTGGCTCCGCAGTGTCCCCCCGGCTCGGCAGGGGACGCTTGGCTTTGCAGGGTGAGTGCCAGAGCCCGAGGGGCTGCACGGAGACCCCCTCCAGCCAGAAGAAAGGCACAATGAAACGGTGCCATAGCTGAGGGAGGGGACACTGAGCCCCTCCATGGCCACCCAGCTTCGCCAGGAGACTGACAGGATGGCCCAGGAGGGACAACCCTCTGAAAATGGAAGTGAAAACCGGAGAAGAACCGGCCTGGCCCCGTCACCCAGTGCCATGTTTGACTTTCGATTTCAGCAGGAAAAAAAACTCCCGGAAAAGCAGCAGCTGCACGCAAACCTCTGCCAGCCTGCTCCAGGGACGGGCTGTGCTCTGCTATCACATCCCATCCCGTCCTGGCCTGAACCCCTGTACCCCCTTCTTGCCCTGCTCTTTCACCCACTCCTCCAAGGGATTTGCACCACGGAGGGACCCCCCAACTGCTCAGGCCCTGCCACGGCCCTGCAGCACCAATATGGGGAGGGGTGTCCAGCACCACAGGGACGCTGATGTCCCATCTCCACTCCTGCCATGCTGATTGTGACAGCTCTGCCCAGCAAAGCCCCTGCAGCAGAGCCCCAGGGACATGGCAAAGGGGATGGGGAGATGCAGGCGCTGCGGGGCCAGAGCCAGAATGAGCAGCTTCAATCCCCGGGGTGATGCCTGGGACAAGAAGGTCCCTGCTCTTCCCCACCGAAACCCCAGGCTTGGGAGGGCTTAGGGGAAAAGTAATGAATGAGTATTTTATCGATACCATGTCATGGGCAGGAGAATGCAAACAGTGATCCACCCAGCGGTTCAGCCTGCGATCGATGAACCCCCGGGCTCCGCCAGATCCATCTCGGAAAACACTCCGTGTCCCACCGGGAGCGCCGCCTTGGAGGCGAGCGGTGGGGACAGTGGCACCCTCGTCCCCCACAATGCCCCATTGTTCAGCCCGGCCGCGTGTGAAACCCGGGGAAAGCGTGTTTGCTCTGCCCGCTGGGCCCTCTTATCTTATCAGCGCCGTCGCCACAATGGGCCAGGTGTACTCACCATTTTACCGTCGGGAGAGAGCAAACCGTGGCCCGGGTCCAGGCTGGCCGGGGAGACCTGCTGCAGGACAGCCTGGCTGGTGGTGACCATGGCACCGCTGCCGTGGTGGCTGATGGCCCCCGAGGACGCGGCCTCGCCGCTCGCCGCCTGGCTGTACCGGACCCCTGCAAAACACCGCCGGCGCTGGCATCACCCACGGGCACCGGGGAGGTGGCCCAGGGCTGTGCCGAGCCCCTCAGACACGTCCCTGTGAGGGGGAGCCCCCAGTCCCCCCCACAGTGTGTGGCACAAGGATGCAGATGTGTACGAGCTCCTAAATGACAGCCGTGAACGACACGCAGGAGCGAGAGCACGGAAAAGCGTGTCCCTTCCTCCAGCACTTCCCAGCTTGTCCCTGGCCCCGTCTCCTGAAGTCACAGTGAGGAGTTTATGGCGAGGGATGCTGAGCACCCGCTGGAGCTGCAATCCCACCCTGCCCACTGCCAGGGGGAAACGGAGCCCCACCCGGGCCAGCAGCCCCACACCCACCTGCGCCCCTCCTGCTTCCATTTGCAGGGGTCACACCTGGCCTGCCAATTCCTGCCACGTTCCTGTGGCTCTCGGACACCGGCCTGGGGACCCTGCACCGTGGGGAGTGACCCCGCACCCTCCAGCTCGTCCCTCCGAGGCTCTCCTGGCTCCCCACAGCCCGCGGCCATCCTGAGCTGCCCAGCTCCCAGATCCATGGCTCCCACTGTTTTCTCAGGCCCTTCTGCATCCGATTCCCTCTCAACGTCCTTTCCACAAGTGTATGATTAACAGGGCACCGCAGCAAGGCAGAGGGACCAGACTCACACCAACCCCCAGAGCAGACCCCAGCCCTCCACCGCCCTGGAGGGAAGTCTGGCCCAAGCACAGGTCTTCTATATAAATATATTTAATTTGGCTAAAGCACCCCACACTCATAACCATATGATCAGCCATGTGTCATGGAAAGGCATCTAGAGATCACAAATAATTAACTGAGGAAAACCCATGGGAAACAAAAGTGTCTTTTACGGGGCTGCCTTGACAGCTATGGCGAAAAGCCATTTATTAGAAGGAGTCCAGCCCTGTGCTCCCAGCCAGATTTACTGAACTGCGCTGGGATCGAAGCAGTGGATGATGGGCAGACAAACCATGGCTCTCCTGGGAAAAAAAACCCAAGGTGGCAAAGCCCACCTTGCCAGGCACCATGAGCATCATCCACCCGTGACCCACAGCCACTGCACGAGGGCACTGGGGACAGCTCCTCAAAACGACCATCACAGGGGAGGTTCAGCCTGTGGCTGGCTCGGTGAAGGATGCTCTGAGGGCTACTCTAAAATAAATCTCTGAGACAAGGAAAAGCAAAGAAATAATAGCTGGAGTCCAGGAGCTTTCCACCAGCTCCAGAATCATCTGCCCAAGCGCAGAGCCATCCTCACCCTCCACCAAAACCACAACACAGTCACTCCATAACTGCCTCCGAATTTTCCCCATCAGCTGGTTAAACGTGTCCCACAGATAGGAATCTCCTCACGATGTCTGGTTCCTGATCATTTCCCAGCAAACCCCTTTATCCCTGATAATAAAAGAATGTCCTCTGGCAGGTGGATATTTGCCGGCCCGAGTGGACGTCCCTGCCATGAACAGGGTAAACATTACTCAACCCGGGCACTGTCACACACATTCCTCCCGCGGCCCCGGCCCCGCGCAGAGGGTGCTTCACTCTGGGCCGGGATCCCGGCGCTGCTTAAACAATGGGAGGGGAGATAAAATAAAGCCCTTTCTTCTGGGCGCGATCTGAGAGATAGACGAGGGCGCAGACGGCTCCTCTCACAAAGGAAATCAGAGTTTCTGCTGTCTTCAGGCTCTTCTGGGTTCAGTAAGAACAAAAAAAAAAAGTCCATTTTAAATGCACAATCATGCCCTATCCAGCTGAGGGGGTGGTAACTCATGAGCCAAGCCACCCAAAGCTGTCAAGTTGGCTTTAAAACACACAAGAAGTTAAATGCTGATTTTCAAGCTCTTCCTTGCAACCCCAAGGACAAGACTTTGATTGTTTGAGGAACAATAACCAGCGCCAAGATTCCCAGATAGGCTGGGGACTGAGATTTTGGGTCTCTAGATAAAACCGCTGAAGACTCTGCGTCTTGATGAAGAGCCTTGATGAAGATTAACTCTCCCCAGGAGAGCAAGGTTGGGCTCTGGGGCCGGTGACAGCGGTGCCACTCTCCGGCCCCACCAAGGACCCTGCTCAGAAGCCGCTTGTGGGCAGGGAGAAGCCTTCTGCCAGGGCTTCCTTTAGGAAGCATCTATCCTCACTGCGTTTTCCCCATTCCTACAATGGGAGGGGTGTTACTATTTCTGTGTCCCCAGGGTGGGTTGGATTTGGGCAGATCAGACCATTAATATTGGGAAGCCACTACAAGGCATTGTTGCTGTTGTCGCTGCCGTAACGCACGGAGCTCCCTGATGATGGGGGTGCCTCTCCTCTGAGCTCCCCAGGCCTCTCTCAGTCACTGCACCCTGGGATCCAGCCCTCCCCTGGCAGCACAACCACTGGGATCCCCCCACAGCACCCCCACAGCCGGGGCGAATGCACGGGGACAGCTCCAGCTGCTTGCACCAGGACTGGAGGATTCCTCCCGGAGCCAGCTGGGAGCTTTGGCATCCAGGCTTTATGAGCTGGGGCTCAGCCAGCCATCAGAGCCCAACACAACGGTTCTCCTGCTGCTCTCCTGTGCCTCCACAGCTGGAAGCAGCCCTTGTGCAAAGGGATTTATTCCCCCTCAGTCTCTTCCCGCGGCTGCTCAGGAGAGGAGCCTGGATGGGGATCACGGGGAATGGGTCTGGCTGTGGAGCCTTCCCTCCTCAAGGCTTTTTTTTAACTGGAGCTACAGCCATAATATAAAAGTCTGTTTATGGGACGGGCCATTGTGTGGCCCCTGAGCTGCACAGCCTGTGAAATGTTTTACTGCCTTCCCCTGCCCCAGACGAGCCGCGGGGTCCGGCTCCCGTCGCCTTAACCCTGCTCAGCCGAGGGACGGGGACAGCAGCGTGACAGCCCCCAGGGCGGGGGTCCTGTGCACCCACAGCTTGCCACAGACAGCCCCAGCACCTCCTGACTTCTCTGGGGCACCACACCCATCCTCCTGACTCGGCTTTTGGGGTTGGGGGTAGTGGGGGGAGTTTAGGGCAAGGATCAGTCTCTTCATCGCTTTCATCGCAGCCTTGTGCCATCTTCTCACAACACACCAGTTCTGTGCCTTTGGCAGGCACAAGCAGCAAAGCAGTTTGGTTCTGCTCTGCTTTAAGTCACGTTTGATATTAATAAATTGTATTTGAAAAAAAATCTCACTGTACTTTTAACTGTCTATCCCATGCAGAGGGAGCCCTGCTGCCACCGTGCCACAGCATCTCCTGACCTCCAGTGTCTGCCCCTTTCCCCAGCTCCAGGCTGCACTTCTGCCCAGACCTTCACCAATGTCCTGCACATCACCAGCAATGCCAAACCCCAAAACAGAGCCCAAAAAGTCACCGGTGATCTGGTGGTGGCAGAGATTCAGCTCTGGCTCTGCCTGAACCCCCAGGATGCAGCCACCAGCGTGGACCAGGGTGTGAAAGTGGGGTGAGAAAGGCAAAGTGTAATTTTTGGGGTCATGCTGGACTCAGTGATGCTTCACCCACTGACACCATGGACAGCAGGGTCGCTGATGGGACAATTTCACCCTCCCAAAATTCAGGTCCAGGCAGCACCGAGGGCAGCTCTGATTTTTGGGCTGCCACTCAAATTGTCCCTAAAGTGTTAATCTTGCTCAGTTACAGAGGTGCATAGTTTATATCCATTATAAACGCGTTTATGGGGACTGGACCCTCCCATTTCGCTGCTGTCATAAAGTTCTAATTACCCCCATAAAACAGGGAAAAGCTCCTAACAGTGCACTGTACCCACCGAGCCCCACAATGCGCCCGACAGTAAAATATTACAACTGCTGGCACCGGGTCCCAGCCAGAACCAGCACCCCAAGGAACACCAGGAAGGATCCAGGTATAAACCAGGGTACCCCTGGAGCAAGGGTTTGCTGATGGGCTCTTCTTTAAAGGAAAGTTAAAGCACTTAAATTGCCCTTTGGGTTTTAGGAAGAATCTCAGGGGTGGCACTGGGTTATTTTTATGTTTATCTCCATCTGTAGAGATATCTAAATGTATATACATATAAGAAATGCATTTTAATACATATATACATATGTATGTATATAAATGTGATTGCTCTGATATTGCTCTGCTGCTCTGATATTTGCAGAGCAGGGATGGATGGATGGATGGATGGATGGATGGATGGATGGATGGATGGATGGATCACACCCTGATCCATGGGTGGATGTGGAGCCCCCCAGGGCAGGCTGGAGGTGATGCTGGGCCCCCCGTGGGGGTGAGGCCCCCCAGCACAGGCTGGAGGTGATGCTGGGCCCCCCGTGGGGGTGAGGCCCCCCAGCACAGGCTGGAGGTGATGCTGGGCCCCCCGTGGGGGTGAGGCCCCCCAGCACAGGCTGGAGGTGATGCTGGGCCCCCCGTGGGGGTGAGGCCCCCCAGCACAGGCTGGAGGTGATGCTGGGCCCCCCGTGGGGGTGAGGCCCCCCAGCACAGGCTGGAGGTGATGCTGGGCCCCCCGTGGGGGTGAGGCCCCCCAGCACAGGCTGGAGGTGATGCTGGGCCCCCCGTGGGGGTGAGGCCCCCCAGCACAGGCTGGAGGTGATGCTGGGCCCCCCGTGGGGGTGAGGCCCCCCAGCACAGGCTGGAGGTGATGCTGGGCCCCCCGTGGGGGTGAGGCCCCCCAGCACAGGCTGGAGGTGATGCTGGGCCCCCCGGCCGTGGGGCTGGGGCTCTGCGGGGCGGGCGGCCCTTTGTATGCAGGGCGGGAGCGGGGGGCGGGCGGTGCTTCCCCTAATCTCATCAATGCCCTGATTGTCTTCGGGGCTCTTGAAGATAAAAATGGCATAAGCCAGAGTCTACGGCATGGCACCGAGATAAAGCCCCGAGTGACCTTCAAATCAAACAGGGAACCAAGATCGCTGATAAAACCCAGAGTCGGGGAAAAGTCCAGTCTCGGAGAGAAGCCTCCGAGATAGAAAGGCTGTAAGTATTTACCTCCAAATAGTTAAAAACTACAGCTCGAGGCTTGACAGATGGGTCCCCAAGAAGAGGCCGGAGGATGTTTGACTTTTACAGCTCTCATCCCTGCCCCGCTGTCATTCCGCCCTTTTGCAAGACCCCATTGATGTCCCAAGGAGAGGCGATCCCTCTTTGTCCACGGGCACGGGAGAGGTTTGCAGCTGCCCCACAGCTCCAGCCCCATCGTTTCCTGCCGGGGATGTCACGGGGGCCGGGCACGGCCGGGGCAGTGTCCCCGCGCTGTCATTAAGCTGTTAAGGCATTGAGCGGCCCAGACGCCGCCGCACCGGGGCAAGGACAGTTCAAATCCCAGCATGGACAGCCAGGATGGGGTCAGCCAGGCAGCGGGGCCAGCACTGAATGTGCCCTACCCGGAGTGGATCCACAGACATCTCTTGGAGGAGGTCCCAGCAGCGATGGACCCGGCGGTGTTTTGGGAGCCGGAAGCCTCTCGGACCCAGCTTGGTCCAAGCACCCTGAAGCAATCCTGGCTGAGCTCCATCCCTGCCTGTTGCCCCCAAATCAGCCCTAAAACCCCACAGTGTCCCTTGCCGTGCCCATCTCCTCCTCAGGATGGATACGAGCACCGAGTGCCAAGAAATTCCCGCAGCCAAGCCCTCCTGACCCCTCCGGAGGGGCCCTTCTCCGCAGCCATCACTCCTGCCCTGCTCAAAAGCCCCTCGGAATGGGCTGTCACCGGCCCTATAGCCACGGCCGGCCCCTGCTGGCACCGCTCCGACGGGAAAATAAAGGTTGGGGCTTAACGGCCCTCCAGCCCCAAGATAAATGCCCGCGGTTACAGTAATTGCTGTCCCCTAATAGAAGAAAACAAAGGCTCTCGGGGGGTGCCCCATGTGCGCTGGCAGGCCGGGGGCACATCAAAGGCAGCGGGGTTCGTTCAAAGCCCCGGCTTAATTGTCAATTAAGCATGCACGGGGGGACAGCGCCGTGACAATGCGGGGCTGCATGCTGGTGGGGCATTGTAAAGCCCGCCGAGACACCGAAAACAGCTGATTCTGCTGACAATGTGCTTGTAGGGCACCTTGTAAGCAATCAGCCGGTGACAGGAGGGCAAACGTCCTCCCTGTCCCCGCCATTGTGCGGGGCATTCCTGGGGCAGGGTCACATTTTGGTCACCGCTGGCCGGTCCCAGGATGCTGCCGGTTCCTCCCAGGGCCGGGAGCTGCCCACCCCATCCCCGGGTACCCCTCGGGGGGCTGCCACCGCCTGCCAGCACCCGAGCACTGGTGTCCAGCCACCCGCTGGCAGCGTCCCCAGGCACCTTGCCCTTCCCGGGGACTCTCCGCCACACGGGTTCCTTTCGATTTGCCTTTCTAACGAGCTGGGTGTGTGTTACGAGCCAGGCAGGGTCATTTCCAGGAGGTGGCTGGTTCCAGCCTCCCCGGCCGGGCTGTGCCGGTGCCGGGGCTGTGTCCGAGGGGGACGCGGGGCAGTCGGGACACAGCCCCCGCGCTGACCCCCCGCCCGCCGGGGGCTGCGGAGGGCAGGTAAGGGACAATGGGGATTGTTCTCCCAACAATGCCTCTCGCCCCTGCCCGTCCTGATGAGCCCCCCGGTGTGCAGCCCCCTCCCCACGGCGTTATCTCCCACTTCAATCCCCCAGGAGTTTTCGGCGGCTCTGCTCTGCTCTGCCCAGTTCCCGCTGGGCATGGTGGGGTCGGACCGTGGTGTGGAGAGGAGGAGGTGAGGGTGAGCCTGCACCCCCCGGCAGCCTTCTTCATCCACCTCCCTCCACTCTGGCATGGGGATGGTGCAGAGTCATGCACCCAGCCCGGGGTATCTCCAGCCCCGCAGCGAGGCCAGGACTCACTGCCACACCTTCCCACGGGCACTGCCTGTGCACCCCCAAAACCAGTGCTCCCCAGTGGGCTGCATCCCACGGCCCCAGCATGGGCACAACATGGCAGGCACATGGCAGCTCCTCCTGCCCTGCTGGGCACAGCCTCTCCCTGCCCAGCCGAGCCTACATNCTCCTGCCCTGCTGGGCACAGCCTACACGGAACTCCCAGGAGTTAAACCAATCAAGCAAACACTGATTTATCCTCCGCATGACGGAAATCCAGCCCTCACCATGTGGCTCGCCTGGCCATAACACTGCAGTGACAGCACGTGCTCCTCTCCATCACCAATCCTCCCTGAGGCTGCAGCAGGGACCAGGGTGAGCATCCTCTCCCTGCACACACAGCCCCGCGGCCTCAGCGTCCCTGTCCCCAGCCAAGCTCTGTCATCACCCCCCGAGCACCCTCGGGCTTACCTGGCATTTTGCTGGGAGGGGAAGCGCTGGGCTGGTTGTGGTGTGGGGAGCCGTGGGACAGCAGCAGGTTCATGCTGTGCGGGGGCTGGCCCGAGCTGTAGGCGTCCATGGCCAGTTTCTGGCGGAAAGCCTCCTCCTTCCGCCGGTTGGCGAACCAGTTGTACACACGGACCTCCGTCACCAGGTTGGAGCCCAGCCCGTGCGCCTTGGAGGGGGACACTCCTCGCTGCAGACACTCGGCCCTGCGCGTGCAAAGGGACACGTTGGAGCAAGGGTGCTGCTGGGGGCGAGCAGGGGCCTTGGGACGACAGCAAATCCGGGGGAGTTTCAGTACTTCCTACAAGCCCTCCTGCTCCCTTCAGCTACAGCCGTGCTGTAAAGGCCATCCCCGCTCCCTCTGATATTGCCGGACGCTGCGGCTTTCCTGTGGCATCCCCATGGCATCCCTGTACCATCCTTGCAACGTCCCCATCGCATCCCTGCCCAAGCAGGGAGCTCACTCTGCCCCAAACATCACCCACAGGGGGAAGACATGGCAAGGAGAAGCCTGGCAGCTCGGCAAAGCTGTGCCAGGAGCCGAGAGCCGGGGCGGCAAGCCGGGAGCCCGGCATCTCCCATGGATTTCGGAAAGGTCGAGGCTGTGGGGCAGGGGAGGCAGCGCAGGCTGCGTGGGACAGCCGTTACCTGTTGCACTCCTCCACCAGAGTCTCACGCTCCTCCTTGCTGGGGTTCTTCTGGCGCTCGTAGGCTTGGTACAAGATTTGCTGGGAGGCCGGCCCCCACTTGAACCGATTGCGCCGCATCTTCTTGCTGGGGGTTTCAGAGCAGGCGTCGTCGAGCTGGGCAGCCCCCTGGTTCTGCTGATTGAACTCTGGAAAGAGAAACAGCAGCTGATCCTGACTGCCTTTGTCTGTCATATTTCCACAACCCTGGACTGTCTGGTTGAACTCTGAAAGAGAAAGGAGCAGACGTGAGCTGGCCTGTAGCCGCGGCTCGGAGTCACTGTCCCGCGCCGAGTGGTCCCCCCGTGTCCCCTCCCGCAGCACCCCGAGCCCACGGCAGGCTTTGCAGCAAGCCAGGTGCTCCCTGCCACCCATCCCGGGAAGGGGCCAGCCTATTGCCGTCCCTGCTTAATGGGGAGGCATGTGCAGGGCGTTCGTATGGCCATGCATATTCATGGGCAGGGCCCCTGCCAGCCTGCACTTGTTTCGGGAGGATTTTTCCAAGCAAGGAGCCGGGCGGGAGGACTGCAAAGCCCCCCGAGAGGGTGCCCCTCTCTGCTCACCCACAGCTCCCCTCCCACTCCCATCCCAGCGTGGTGGGACGCCGGCCCCGTGCCCGGGGCGGGCAGCACCAGAGGTGACCTTCGGCGGCCGCCTCAGCCCTGGCGCTTGTCACCACGGCAGTAAAGGGAGATTAATGGGAGGGTTTTATTATTCCCAGTTTTGCAGGGGAATTCTCCCTCTTTTTATAATGGCTTTTCCCCCCGTGACGGGGAGGAAACACAGGGCAAGGCTGGAGCAGGCTCTGTTTGCTCTAACGTCTCAAGGTGTGTTTTCAGAGCAACGGTATTTGGTGCTAAAACCTTTTCTGCACTTCCCGTCTGCTGGATATTGCATCCTTTTGGAGGAGGGAGGCAGAGCCCTTTCCTGGGGGCTGTCAGTGCCACTAGGGGCTGCTTTGAGTGCTACAGGACAGATCCCAGGGCAGGGAACAGCGGAAGAGGGGCACAAAGGAATAGTCTGTGTGCTTGGTCAAAATCGTCTGCATTTTAAACAGCACAGACTGCCCCAAACCCTGCTACAGACAGCAGCAATTCAGGGGGTTTTAATTTTCTCTCTTTACATTTTTTGCACTTAGTTGGAAAAAAATGAGCAGCCTTAGAGATAACAAGGAAAAGGGGCAAAGGTGGGAAAGGCACCTAATTGTGAGCCATCATTAATTGCTTTCCCAGCTCTAACACATACAAATACCCAGAAATTCAGCTGTTTGGATGAGCCAGGGGGGAACTCTGGGCTCTCACCCAGTTTTCCTGCGCCTTAAATTCACTTTACTTGGAAAACTGTTCTGAGGAGATCCTACACAGCTGGGACCCCCTGTCCCCCCGCCATCCCCACAGGCGAGCGCTGCCGCGGGTACTTACGCCGGAGGATCTCCCGCTGCTTGCGGACGTACCACGTGTACAGGGCAGCTCTCTTCTGGGTCTTCATGGGGGTGCCCTTGTTGAGGTGCTGGGAGAGGTGGGACTGGTTGAGGCCGGTGACATCCACCACCTCCCGCTGCGGGATGTTGTGCTGCTGCATGTACCCCTTGATCATCTTCGCTGCCCGCCACGGGTCCTCGCTGCGGGCAGGGAAACCAAGGGTTAATATCTGCTGCCAGGGAAAAGCCCTCAGTATTTGCTTCTTCCCCTAATGGAAACCTTTCATTACTATTATTATTATTATTATTATTATTATTATTAAACCTGTTTCAGAAGGACACAAGATCCTTCTGGCAGATGTTTTTCCCCAGGCCCCCAAATCAGCCCCGTGCACCCCAGGGCTGGCGGGATGGGGGCTCACACCCACCCCGGGCATTGCCAGCCAGACTGTTCCCCCAGGGAGGGAGAAGCAAGGAGGATCCCAGTGTCCTGATGGGACACACCAAGGTCTCATTAATGCCAGCAAAGCTTCTCCAGATCCTCCATGGAGAAGCACGGCCCGTCCATGAACTGCCGCCGTCGCGTTCAGCGCGATTTCTCCCTTGGAAGATACGCACACGCAGCGGGATACGCACACGGATGGGTACGGGAAGCCCATCCCGGTCTCTTAATGAAGAAAGAAAAGTGCTGGGGATGCTTTTCCTGCCCCTGCTCACGGGTGCAGCACCTGCACCGTGCCCCGTGCCCCCGGGATCGCCGCCGGCTGGCAGGGACCCCTGCACGGCCACCAAACCCCACACGCCGCGCTTGCTGTGTAGCTTCTTCCTTCCATTCCCACAGGGATAATGATCTAAAAATCTCATTATCCCCTTAGAAGAGACCCTATTCCCTGGCTCCCACAGCTGTGCAGGCACCAACCATATGCGAAAGGCTGAGAAGCCAAGGTCAAACCAGGCACACAATCCCAGCGAGTTCCTGAACACAAAACCGAAACCAAACCCCCCAAAAATTTTGAGTCACTCCTGATTATTACTAACATTTGAATTTGGCTCCTGTAGGATCCAGGTATAAATGACCCTTCTCTAAATCACACTACTTTACTGTAGTACCTTGGGGTAGCTGACGCTGATTTAGGGAACAAATAAAATTACAGCTGAAAATCCAAATGCTGTCCACGGTCTTTAGCTCTATCGAATGCCCAGTGTGACAGCAGACAAACAGGCCAACACACCTGTGCTGTACCCAAGACCCCTGGGTTTATTCTGGGGTAAAAGGAAGCATTTTAGCGCTGAAGAATCAGTGTGGGCGCAGACCTGGTCACAGTCCTGCACTCAAATAATGCGATATCCCAACGCCGCGCTCGGAACGACCGTCCGACTGCTTTCCCAATTCATTACTTATTTTGGATCCTTCAACTTGTCAAGCGGAGGAAAAAAAAAAAAGCCCAAGTAGTAGATTTCTTACTTTTTTTCCTGAACGCAGCTTGAAAACAAAGCTGGTTGGATCCACGGCAAAAGTACCGGAGCAGAGCCAAGCGGGGCTTTGTCACACCCCGGGAAGGAGCCACGGAGCCTTCCTGGAGAGATTGAGCCTGTGCCCGACCCTGCATCCTCCAGGCAGGGGAACCCCGCTGCAGATGGGGGGTCCTTTCCATGGGATGGCTCCCAGGAGAAGGTGGGAAGCAAGGAGAAGGATGCGGAGAAAATGTCCCTCCCGGTGGCACCGGGCAAAGCCGCCGGCCGCCGTGCCCGAGCTGAGGGGCTCAGGCAGACCTTTGTCACAAGTGGTTCACGGCACCTAACTGATCCCACTAATTACTGATTAATAACAAGTTAATGAAACAGAGCTCATTATCATTTCTAAGAGCGGTTTGCTTCACAACCGAGCCCAGGGCAGTGTTTTCTCAGAGTGAAACCGTGAGCCAGTGAAAGAGTGCACACTTGGAAAATGTCAAACGAGTGACTCGGGGGCTACAGATGAGATTTTGGAATTCAAATAAAATTTGGCCAAGTTTTGGCTGGAAAAATATCTGAGAATTAGGGAAAAAAAGTCCCAGAATTTACCTCCATTTAATTATTTTTAAAAAGGCTTCACCTTGACATTTCCAACCTGTTTCACACTTACACTTTTAAAACAATTATTCAGCCCTTAGTTTCTGAGCAGTGATTTCTCCTTTACAAATCAACTTGACCGTATTCAAAAGGGTTAAACAACCTGAAACCAAACCCAAACATTTTGTTTCATGTTAAACAAAATGTTTGGACTTGACCCAAAATGAAACGTTTGAGTGTTTGTTTGGCCTCTTTTTTTTCCTTTCTTTTTTGGTAACCTAAAAAGCCAGAGAGGAAAACCTTTTGAGTCAACACCAGCCTTTTTTCTTTGATTCTGTCACCAAAATGAAATAAAACAAACATTAATTGTCCAATCGTCAACAGGACTTTACTTACAAACAAAACCAAAACCCTGACCCAACCCAGGAGTGCTTTCTAATACTGGAAAACCAGTTCGTAGCCCTGGCTCCACAATCCTTCTCCATCAAAATCATGGAAAGGTGTGTTTTTCTTGCACAAAATTAGCCCCACAAAGGCTGGCCGCCAATGCTGCCCGAGAAAAAGCCATTTCCCCATTCAGCCTCACACCCAGGCGGGGGGCAAAGCCAGTTCCTCTTCCCAGGGATTTCCGGACCAGCTCACCCATTTTGTCAGCCTCAAAACCAGGTAAATACACTCCACATCCTCAGAGAAATATGCCAAGAATTTATACAAATGGATTATAAACCCAGCTCCCTGCAGAAATGATGTCCTGGTCAGCATGTCCCTGCACACCAGGGAATCGGCTGTGCCTGCACTCCCCACACATTTGGGGGTGGCTTTCCTGAAGTCCCCAGCCCATGGATGGGTTCTGAGTGCTCCTGGGATTTATTATTTGCCTGATTGGGGTCTGGGTGAGCCCTGGCAGGTGGGATGGGGCAGGGAGGGAGCAATGGGGTGTCTCCCCCAGAGCTGGGCTCTCTGTCCCACCGCCCAGGGTGAACCCACGGGGACCAGGGCACCCCCACGCCATGAGTGGGCAGCGAAGCCCAGACCACGGTCCTGGAGAGCTGCAGGGCTGAGCACACCGGGGATGTGCCCGAGAATGAGCCTGTCTTGGGGTCAGGACACCAGGGGAGCAGGAGAAGAGGGGGTTCAGCCCCCAAGCATGGCTGCAGTCGGTGTCTCCCGGCTCCCCTACCCGCTCCCTCTCCAAGTACAAAGGCCTCTCTTAGAGCAAACACGAGCTCTTTGCAAAGGCTCCTCAGGGACATGTGCCCGCTCTTGTTTGCACCAAAGGCAAACTTTGCACAGAAACACCTGTGGGAGCACAGTGATCCCGGGGCTCAGCCTCCTCGGCACCCCCTGGCACCCCGGGGATGGATGTGGCCACCAAGGAGGGCACTGGGGACAAGTGGGAGCACCCAGGGGTGCAGGGCTCTGTGCCAAGCAGGAGGGGTGGGAGCCCATCGGGAAAGGCCTGCGATGGATCCTCCCTCGCACGGAGCCCCTTTGGCACCCGAAGGGTCCCGGCCTGGGCAAGCACGGGTGACACTGCCCCGTCCCCAAAGGGCACCGTCTGCCCTGCTGCTGCCGGGGCAGGGCTGGAGCACGCCGCTGCCGAGGTCCCGGGGTGTCGGGGGGAAGAGTCGGGGCCGCCCCCGGGCTCTGCAGGCTGGCAGAGGGCACGGGCACACACGGGCGGCAGGACCGGGGCCGCGCTCCGGGCATCGATGGCGCTGGGCATCGCGACAGGCACCGGAAAGGCAGGGCACAGCGGGGGGACACACGGACGGACCCCGAGGCGGCCCCGCCGCACGCGGGGGTGTCCCCGCGGGGCTCCCACCTGCTCACACCGGCCCCGCGGCCGCGGGAGAGGCGGCGGCCGCCCCTTCCCCGGAGCTCCGGAGCGGGGTCGGTGCTCTCCGCGCCCCCCGGGGCCGGGGCAGCGCTGCCCG
>VWPU01009786.1:72878-138157 GCA_013398955.1 Callaeas wilsoni | reverse complement strand
TGTGCTGGGACTGTGCTTGTACACGGGCCTGAAATGAAAATATCACAATAGCAGGATCATACTGTGGCTAGGGCTTGGGCTCAGCTCTGTGTGGGGAATCTGGTACCTTATAAAAAACATGGGTATAAAATCAGAATCTCCTATGCTGGATTTTCAAAGCATGAAGATATGGATCAGGTGCTTGAAACACAGGTGTCTTATTTTAGTTCAAATCCATCCCCTTTGGTACCATGAGAAGGGGAGGGATTCTCCAAGACTTTGTATCTCACAGCCCACGTGCATATTTTGGATGCCCTCGTGTGTCTCCAGTGGTGCCGGACCCCAGTGTTTCTCCATCTAGATGGACGCACAGCTGTATTGGGATCTGAGTCACATCACACAGATACTAAATTGCTGCCATCAGAGCTTGGTTCAGGTCAAACCTCCTCCCTCTCCAGAATCTGTTTCTTTCTCCTTTTATGACATGGTGAATTCCAGATGATTAGTGTTAGCTAGCCGGTTAGTTAGGCTATGAGTTGCCTAAATTCTGTCCAAAAATCCGTTACACCTGTATTTCAGCTTTTTCCTTTTATGACATGGGGAGCCCCAGATGATTAAACTTTGTTAGTTAGCAAGTTAGTTACTTGCCCAGATTCTGTCCAAATCCATTACACCTGTATTTCAGCTCCAATGCACAAGCATATTCACAAAACCACAGAATAAGCTGAGTTGGAATGGGCTCACAAGGATCATGGAGTCCAACTCCTGGCCCTGCTCAGTACCATCCCCAAGAATCCCATCATGTGCCTGAGAGCATTGTCCAAACGCTTCTTGAACTCTGTCAGGCTCGTGCTGTGACCACTTCCCTGGGGACCCTGTTCCAGTGCCCGACCACCCTCTGGGGGAAGAACCTTTTCCTAATGTCCACCCTAAACATCCCCTGACACAGTTTCAGACCATAACCTTGGGTTCTGTCACTGGTCACACCAGAGAAGAGATCAGTGCCTGCCCCTCCTCTTCCCCTCATGAGGAAGTTGTAATCGCAATGAGGTGTCCCCTCAGTCTCCTCCTTCTCCAGACTGAACAGACCAAGTGACCTCAGACACTCCCCATATGGCTTCCTCTCCAGAGTCTTCAACATCTTCATTACCTTCCTTTGGACACTCTCCAACAGTTTAATATCATTTTATGTTGTGGTGACCAAATCTGCACACAATACTCCAGGTCATTAACATCTGGATAAGAACGTTCTGAGAAAAACCTCTCAGGGAGAGAAACCTGCCATTGCCTCTATCCTAACTGACACTCTGGGAAATGGGACTTCCTTTATGGAGTCTCTATAGTACTTACATCAGGCATGGCCTGGTTTTGTCCAGCTCTCTGTACCGCTCGTGTTTCATTTGCTTTTCAGTATTGCTGCATTATTGCCCTTCTTGCCCTTGGCCACATACGATGCTGACAGAGAGCAGGGTGTGCACGCAGGAAAGCACAGGCAGGGAGTCACTGTCCTCTTTCATCCAAGAGTCTGGGAGCTGCAAAGATGAGCAAGCATCTGCTCTTCAAACTGAGGTGTAAGAAGGAATTGCACAGCCAGTGGGAGCAGGGACAGGTGACCTGGGGAGCATCCAGGGGTACAGTTTGGATATGCAGGGATGGGGTCAGGAAAGCTATGGCACAGCAGGGGAGGAAGGGAGATGTGATGGTACCTGTCCTTGCAAGGCCTCTCACTGGGGAGGTGTGTCCAGATGAGATGCTTAAGATCTGCCTCTGGACCTGAACTGGTAACCGAAATGACCAATTCAGGTTTGCTTCTGTTCATCCTGGAACTACTTTATTTATAGATGGCCTGGTGTGGAGGGTTGACTTTGGGCAGCAGCCAGGCCCCCACCCAGCTGCTACTTCACTCTCACCCATAGGCAGGGAATGGGTGGAAAAAAAGATTGAAAAGCTCATGGGTTGAGATGAAGGCAGGGAGATTGCTCACCAGATAATCAAATGGACAAAACAGACTTGACAAGGGGAAAATGAATTTAATTTATTTTCCTATTGAAAACAGAGTAGGAAAATGAAGAACAAAGACAAAACTAAAACCTTTGCCTCCACCCTTCCCTTCTTGCTCGGATCAACTTCACTCCTCTTCCCCAGGTTCTCTACCTCCTCCACTACATCAGTGCAGAGGGGTGGGGAATGGGGGTTGCAGTCAGTTCATATCAAGTTGTCTCCTCCACTCCTTCCTTGTACTCTTCCTGCTCCAGCTTGGATCCCTCTCATGGGCTGCAGTCGTTCAGGATGAGCTGATTCCAGTGTGGCCTCTCCACGGGCTGCAATCCTTCAGGATACACCCGACTCACCTACAGTGCTGTGGGGTTCTTCTGGGGCTGCAGGTGGATCTCCTTTCCACCATGGACCTCCATGGGCTGCAGGGCACAGCTGCCTCATCATGGTCATCTTTACAGGCTGCAGGGGAATTCTTTCTCCAGCACGTGGAGCAACCTGTCCGCTCCCTTCCCCGGCCCTGCTCTTCAGGACTGTTTCTCACAATATTCCTCCGGTCCTCACTGCTGGGACATGTTTTTGTCCTTTCTTAAACTATCTTTTCCCAGAGGAGCCATGACTGTTGCTGATGAGCTGAGCAATGTCATATGGTGCATCCCTTGGAGGGTCAAGAACTGCATTTTCCTGGCATGAGACAGCCTTGACCTCACCTCATTGAGACCCCACAGGCCCCCAGCTGCAGCACCTGGCCCAGGCACCCCGTACATCTGCCCGTGGGTCACTGCGAGATGAAGCTGTGGCTTTGTTCCACGCTGCACCTTGCACAAAACCCACTTTCCTGGGTGTCTTACTGAGCCAGAGTTCCCTGGGAAAAGCCAATCTCATCACCAGGTCAAAGCAGGCCAGGAGAGCAGTCACACAGAGCAGGGAATCCTGTCCTTGCAGGCAGTGGGGCAGAGGGGACACGCAGGGCTGCAGTGGGAAGGGGGCTCTGCACCCCCTGAGCTCCCCGGGGCCGCTCCTGCCTCGCTGTTTGTGCGTCAGTGACCACCTCTGGTGAGCGACAGGGTCAGCGTGTCCACACAGAGCTATCAACCACTGCCGGACACTGATACAGCCCATAATATCACACAGCACAGGGCCACGGCAGAAGGAAAGGTAAATAGAGATAAACCTGTAGTTAATGTCGGTTGTTTCAATCATAAAATGCCAGAGCATTCATGGCAGGTTTGCAATTTTGTTATTTCTCTTTTGCAGTCAGCCATTATATAAGGTCTAAATGAATCTGTCATTGGTAATAACGGAGCTCAAAGAATTATCTAAACTAAACACTAATAATATAAATTTAAGTTGCAATAATTTTTTTCAAAGAATTTGAATAAAGTTTTTTAACTTAGTGAAAAGTAAACACCTTTATCATCTACAATGGATGGGGAGTTGTATTAGAGATTACATTTCTTGTTTTCTGTGGTGAAAGCAAGGGCTCCAGTTTTTAATCAGGTCCTACTTCATGCAAACCTTGCACTTCATACATGGCAGAATCCTTAACAGTGTTATTTTCAGTCTGGCATTGCTGAGAATCAGAATAATGGTATGAAGACCCGGAAAAGCATACAGAAATACATAAATAAAAAACATAATGTGACTCCCCTCCGCTGAAAAAATCATTGTCGCAATCATTGTTATAAAGTTGATGTTGTATATGATAAAGAAGGAGAGAACAGCTTTCATGGCTTTGATGTGGGCTTCCATGCTGAGGCTGTTCATGGAGTTTTTCTGAATCTTGCATTTGTGCCTCCAGAGAGAAAAGAGAAGGAAAACAGCAGAAAAGAGGACTGCTGTGAAAGAAGTTAAAAATAACAGACCAGTGACAAAATAAAAAGGCAAAAAATGTTCATCTACCTTGATATTAATTTTCCATAAATTTTGTGTACCAGTGGAATTCTTGCATTGGACTTTATCAGCAATATCATAGGCAAGGATTCCCAAGACCAGGGAGAAAATCCCTGACCCCAACAAGAGCCATGGCACAATCCTGTCAATTTTTACTTTCAGGTAGATGAAGAAGCTGTTCCTGAAATTGGCAATTTTTATACAATAAAAAGCACAAAGACAGGTAGAAACACAAAAGTCAGAAGAATTTAAAAAGGTTTGAATAGTTATAACTACTTGAAATATGGGGTGAACATAAAGGTAATTAGGATAAAATGTTGAAAGGAAATGGTATACCCATGAGAAGCACAAATAGGAAAACCTGGAGCATCCCAGAAGCAGTAAGATCTTCTCATTAGAGTTCAAAGTTTTCTTTCTGACCCAGGCAATGCAGAGCACACAAACGATGAAGGCATTTATCCACAAGCCAGCAAATGCCTCCAGGGTGATGATGGCCAAAACGGTGGCCTCGTATGAAGTGACATTGGATTGCTGTGGAGAGCCACAAGCTTCCATGCTGGAGCTGGGGAGCAGAGCTGTGCTGGCCAAGGGGGCTGTGGCAGCAGTGCCTGAGGCAGGTCAGTGGCTGCTGTTGGTGGAGTGTCAGGGATGGCAAGAGGAGCTTTATACAGCTGCTGCTGCTGCTGNGGGGGGATTTTGGTGCTGCTGTTCTTGGGAGCAGGGCAGGTGCAGGGATGTAAATGTGCTGGGTATCCCCTTACCCGGGGCCAGTGTCACCCTTGACTATTTGAATGTGGGTTCAGGAGGGCTGTGTTGGGTGACACCAACAGCGGAGATGTTTTTCTGCAGTGCAGAGTGTTGGGCTTTGGTGAGTGACCCCTGTTTGTTCAGTGTCAGGCTTCAGGACCTGGGATCTTCTGTCCCTTGGTCACCTATGATGATCATGCAGAGCCTTTGCTGTGCTCAGCAGAGCACGGTCGGGGGAGTCACGGTCCTTTTTAATCTGAGGGTCCATGAGTTGCAAAGTTCAACCTAGATACTGGAAAACTGGAGTTTGTTTTGATCCTTCACAGGCGTTCAAATCCATGTTTGTTTTATCAATGGCATTGCCTTATGATTAAGTGGAGAGCCTCATAGTGGGGCAGGTGAGGGGGGACACAGAAAGCAAATCTGGAATTTTTTTTACAGGTCTAAGTTGAAGTATATGGAGGAAAAAGGGTAAAAATTGGAACAAGCTCCCGTGCCAGAGTTCAAATCTCATCTGCTAGGAAAGTGAAGGCTTTTAAGGACAAGACCCTGCTGGGTTTCCCTCACACTGCAATACTCTCCAGCTTCTAAATTAATTTGAATCCTGATAGCTGTGGGGTTTTTAACAGGCAACGTGCATTAAGCTCTGTATGGCATGGACTGCCATCAGAGCTTGGTTCAGGTCAAACCTCCTCCCTCTCCAGAATCTGTTTCTTTCTCCTTTTATGACATGGTGAATTCCAGATGATTAGTGTTAGCTAGCCGGTTAGTTAGGCTATGAGTTGCCTAAATTCTGTCCAAAAATCCGTTACACCTGTATTTCAGCTTTTTCCTTTTATGACATGGGGAGCCCCAGATGATTAAACTTCGTTAGCTAGCTGGTTAGTGGGGTTAGTAGAGGACCTGGCACATTGGGCCTTGCACATCAGGACCACGGTAACCAACAAGATCTTGTCTGATGCTGGGGTGGAACTAGGAAAAATGAAACCCCAACAAAGAGCTCTATGGCTACATGAAATGAACCATCAGCATTTTCTCTCCTCAGAATGATGATACCCATGTTTTCTGTGGGATATAAATGCCAGCAGTATCTGAGAGATATAAATTGCGTATTTTTGCCAATTATGAAGACTTGGAAAGTGACCCAAAGCAGTTTTCCATACCGTGCCAGCACTGGGCAGCCATTCCCATTACTTCTGACATCTCTCACGTGTCAGCTTCTCCAGGCTGGGCACATCCTGCATCTGTCCCCACGGGCTGTGCAGGGTGGCTGTGCTGGTGGACACCCTGTCCCCTGCAGTGCCAGCTGAGTGGGGCTGGTGCACAGGGCAGTGGTGCTGTGCTGGGTGTCACGTTCTCAGGGCTTTCACGGGGATTTGCTGCAGCGTTGTTTGCTAGGGCTGTGGTGTTTTGTGTGGTAACATCTGCAAGGTGCTGGGTTTTCCTGCTGAGTCTTGTGGCATGTGAGGTTGTAAGGGATGATGTTGCACTGAATGTAGGGAATAAGATGGATTTCCAGGGTTTTTTTGGGAAATCCATTGGTACGGTCATGTTAATGGATGAAGTGCACGAGCAGCAGCAGGGGAAGAGGGGAGGTGTGGTTTTTCCTGTCCTTTCAAGGCCTTTCACTGGGGAGATGTGTCCAGAAGAGATGCTTAAGCTCAGCCCCTGGACCTGATTTGGTGACGGAAGTGACCAATTCAGGTTCTGCTCTGTTCATACTGGAATTATTTCATGTTTCACCTGCTGTGGAGGGTTGACCTGAAGCCAGACCTCCACCAGCTGCTCGTTCTCTCTCACCCACAGGCAGGGTAGGGTGAAAAACAGGATGGAAAAGCTCATGGATTGAGAGAAAGGCAGGGAGATCACTCACCAGTTACTGTCATGGACAAAACGTATTTGACATTGGGAAAATGAATTTAATTTATTGCATATAGAAAATAGAGTAGGATAATGAGGAAAAAATAGAAAACTAGATCACACTGCCTCCACCCCCCTTTCATCCCAGACTCAACTTCACTCCTTCATCCCCAGCTCCTCCACCTCCTCCCCCACAGCAGCACAGGGGGAAGGAAAATGGGAGTTGCGGTCCGTTCATAATGAGTTGTCTGGTCCACTCCCTTCTCACGCTGTTCTCCTGACCCAGAACAAAACCTGGGTGTTTTACTGAGCCAGAGTTCCCTGGGAAAAGCCAATCTCATCACCAGGTCAAAGCAGGCCAGGAGAGCAGTCACACAGAGCAGGGAATCCTGTCCTTGCAGGCAGTGGGGCAGAGGGGACACGCAGGGCTGCAGTGGGAAGGGGGCTCTGCACCCCCTGAGCTCCCCGGGGCCGCTCCTGCCTCGCTGTTTGTGCGTCAGTGACCACCTCTGGTGAGCGACAGGGTCAGCGTGTCCACACAGAGCTATCAACCACTGCCGGACACTGATACAGCCCATAATATCACACAGCACAGGGCCACGGCAGAAGGAAAGGTAAACCAAAATAGAAATAAACTTGTTTAGTGCAGTAATTTCATTCAGTGAATGCCAAAACATTCGTAGCAGGTTTGCGGTATTGTTATTGCTTTTTTTGCAGCTAGTCTGTGTACCAGTGTTGCATATTTTTCTGTTACATGAAGAGTATAGAAATTTGGCAGAAAATAAACCCTTTGCTGGTCCTCAGAGATCAAAGGGCCTGGGTTTGTCTCAGCTTAATTTCTGATTATTGCAAATTCGGCACTGTAAGTCTTGTCACGTTCAGTAAGAACTTTCGCAATCATAGAATCACAAATAATGCATTTTATTGTAGAAATACAAATTTGGAATTGCTACTAATAAATACACTCACTGCATTAGCTCTAAATATATTAAAAAAATAAAAGCAGAGCAATGAGTAATTCATTAAGCTGAACTTTACCATCAGTTAAGCCGGTAAACAGAATTTCACCAGGGTACAATCTGACACAGTCGGAAGAGCAAATCTTAACAAAGAGGTTTTCCCTGCTTTGGGGAGGAGAGCGAAGCAATCCTGTTGTCCTGTCTGCACAGTGAGGTTGTATTCTCATCCTCTGTCAGGGAGGATTGCAAATGCCACATCTATACTTTCGGGAGAAGTGCAAGTGAGGCTGCAGTCAAATTATCCTGCTGCTGCCATCCTTAATGTCGGTGGGCAGCCAGCTGATGTGGAAGTCAGGGATATCAGGGGTTCTGATTACAAAGGCTGTGAGTCTTGGGCAGAGCCTGAACACTTAATTAGCATTACTCCCTCTTCCACCGGGCTCAGAGGTAAAGGGCCTCTGCCTGATAATCCATCACCCCATCAGCAGACTCTCGTGCCCACATTAATCCCTTCACCATGCAGGGGGTTAGGTGTCGTTCCTATAATCAGGGCTAAATGACTTTGCTAATAACAAAAACATATCTCAAAGTTGTAGCTATATCTAAATACAGTAATAATGTATTTAACTCACAATAATTTAGCTCAAAAAATATGAATAAGGTTTTCTTAACTTAGATGTTGAAGAGTGAACATCTGTATCATCTACACTGCCTGGAGAGCTGCATTAGAAATTAAATTACTTGTTTTCTGTGGTGAAAGATCAACATTTTGCATGGGCTCCAGCTTTTATCACAGTTCCTACCTCTTGAAAAACTCACACTTCACACAGGAGAGAATCTTTAGCAGTGCCTTTTCCAGCTTGGGATTGCTGAAAATCAGAATAAGGGAATGAACACCTGGAAAAGCATACAGATACATGGATATAAAAAGTGTCATGATACTTTCATTCTTCTTGACATAAATTATTGTCAAGATCAAACATACAAAGTTGATGCTGTACATCACTAAGAAGGAGAGAATAGATTTCATGGCTCTGATGTGGGCATCCACGCTGAGATTCTCCATGGAGTTTGTCTGCATCTTGTGCTTGTGCCTCCAGAGAGAAAAGAGAAGGAAAACAGCAGAAAAAATGACTGCCATGAATGAAGCAGCATATCCAAAGCCAGTGAGAAAAAAAGAAGGGAAAAAATTTTTATCCATTTTGATATTTGCTTCCCAAAAATTTCCTTGGCAGGTGAAATTGAGGTTGTTACTCTTCATAGTTCCAGTGAGGTCATAGACAACGATGCCGATAGCCAAGGCTAAAATCCCTGACCCCAACAAGAGCCATGGCACAATCCTGTCAATTTTTACTTTCAGGTAGATGAAGAAGCTGTTCCTGAAATTGGCAATTTTTATACAGTAAAAAACACAAAGACAGGCAGAAAACCACAAGTTGGAATAATTTAAAGAGGTTTGAGAAGATGCAAGTAGTTGAAATCTGAGGTAAACATAACGGTAATTAGGATAAATTGTTGAAAGCAAATGGTGTACCCATGAGAAGCACAAATAGGAAAACCTGGAGCATCCCAGAAGCAGCAAGATCTTCTCATTAGAGTTCAGGGTTTTCTTTTTGACCCAGGCAATGCAAAGCACACAAACAATGAAAGCATTTATCCACATGCCAGGAAATGCCTCCAGGGTGATGATGGCCACAGTCATGGCCCCATAGGAAGTGACATTGGATTGCTGTGGAGAGCCACAAGCTTCCATGCTGGAGCTGGGGAGCAGAGCTGTGCTGGCCAAGGGGGCTGTGGCAGCAGTGCCTGAGGCAGGTCAGTGGCTGCTGTTGGTGGAGTGTCAGGGATGGCAAGAGGAGCTTTATACAGCTGCTGCTGCTGCTGCTGCTGGGGGGGATTTTGGTGCCGCTGCTCTTGGGAGCAGGGCAGGTGCAGGGATGTAAATGTGCTGGGTATCCCCTTACCCGGGGCCAGTGTCACCCTTGACTATTTCAATGTGGGTTCAGGAGGGCTGTGTTGGGTGACACCAACAGCGGAGATGTTTTTCTGCAGTGCAGAGTGTTGGGCTTTGGTGAGTGACCCCTGTTTGTTCAGTGTCAGGCTTCAGGACCTGGCATCTTCTGTCCCTTGGTCACCGATGATGCTCACTCAGAGTGGGGTTTGCCCTCAGCAAAGCACAGCCAGGGCAGTGAGGTGAGTAATCAAGTCAGGGAATCCCAATCTGAAAAACATTCGTGTTGATCTGCTCTACCCTTTGTGCCTTGTTTCTTTCTTACCAGTCCCAGCTCAGTACAGGCCAAGAGGATATGCAGATATTTTCTAAGTAAAATAGTTCAGAGCATTATCCTTGTTGCCGTCTGATTTTAGACACTATTTGAAGTTTTGAATAATACAGGAGGAAAAATAAATAGTAAATTGCTGTTAAAATCATATGTATTTCTCCTGTATCTCTTTTTACTGGCCCTGACCTCAAAGTTGACAGCACTTCAGATTACATTATAACTTGCAATAAAATTTTCCAGTGGTACCTGAACAATACCCTGGATATCCAAAAGCCTGCTTGTTTGTCTCAGCACTATCAGTTTATCTAATAAAAGATTCTCTCTCTATGACCTTTGCCAAAATTACTCCAGTCAGGGAATTTTGCTAACAGCCTCCTGCTCTTTCATCCAGGCAGATATTTTTTATATATGCTCCTATTTTTAATGTACACTTACTCATTTGTTCTATCTAGAATTATAGATATTTATAATACTTTAAAAGCGGAGCAACTGCTGTTGTTATCCTCTGCTGTGTATTTCAGATCTGAATGCTGAAGTTGTTAACCTGGAGGCGTTTGACAAGTTCAGTCTTGTGTTGATTTCAAGCTCTACAAAGGCAAACAGACTTACTTAAAAATTGGGAAGCTGGATGGGTAATTTTTTTATTAAAAATGTGGTTGGTGCCACTTTGATATGACAGTTTTTCCAGCTCAGGAGACATTTGTTTTCATTCTTGCTTTTACGAAGGACATAAATTTCAGCCACATTTCTGTCTCTGAGTTTATTTGTGTTACAGTGAAGTTAAAACCAGTGCAAGCAGATTAACAAAAGGTATTATCTGAATTTAGTGGCACCAGCTAGTGCCTGTGTCTAGGAATCCAGGGTGGATCTGCCCTTGGGTGTGGGAATACTGATGCACACAATTTTGGGCACTTCATACAATGTGGTGTAAGAAACCAAAAGGCACCTGCTGCACTACCCAGAGTGGAAGAGCAACAGCTTTTCCAATCACCAAGTTTTTTACAGAACTGCAGCCAGTGGAAGAATGTGCATGCACTGCCCTCCAGGGAGGAGAAAATGCAACTGGTGCTGGAGCCCCTCTGCTCTGGAGACAGGCTGAGAGCTGGGGCTGTTCAGCCTGGAGAAGACTCCAGGGAGACCTTAGAGCCCAGTCCAGTGCCTAAAAGGCATCCGAGACACCCCCTATATATATCTATGAAAACAAATATATGCCCTCAGAATGAATTATCTTTAGACAACCGCTTTAGGTTCTTGAGTTGTTTTAAAGTTAAGAGTGCTAAAAACCAAGTGTTTTTCAGACTGCTCCATTTTTTCTTCAATTTTTTTACTTCCTTTCTCACATCCTCTGCCAAAATCTGAAAATATAGCCTTGGTGCTGTGTTTTGACTCTCTTTGCTCGCCTGTGAAAACAGCCTTGACATGATGTATCTTGAGACATGCTTATTTTACTAGTCGTGTGTCCTATTCAGCTTAGGCATCAGAAACAATCATTCCTAAAAGCAAGTCTTCAAGAACTCCCATGTATGTTAGGTGAAAGATTAGTGCTCTGGGGCCCTTCTTCTCCAAACAAGAAAAGATCTCTCTACTTTTTCCTCTGCAATGTGGTCTCTTATGAATAGCTTCCTACTTTGGTTCGTTTGGAGAAAAATATGTTGTTTAGGTTGAAGGACTGACTCCTTTCTAGGACAGGCCCATTTCCTACTCAAAACCTACTTACTCAAGCTCTCTGCCTGGTGCTGTGGGTAGTGGTGTCATGGCACAAGCCCTTTCCTATCTAATTGCTGAATATAGAGGTGAACATCCTCACTTCCATGACTTGTAATTTTGGATGTGAAACGAAGGAGCAGGACTCCATGCCTAAATTAACGGCACTCGGGCACACCAGGGCACATGGGAGCTGTGGGAATACTGATGCACAGCAAACTAGAGATTTATGGAGCCCTTCATGACCCGTGTCCCTGAGAAAGAAGATAGCAAGGTGCGACGAGAGTTTGTGATCTCTGAAATCCACGTGGATGGCCAAGGATTACTGCTGTAAGTGACCACTTCTGGAGGCAGAGAGTGGCAGGCTGTGCATGGAGCATCAGTTCTGGGATGGGATCAGCTGAGGGAAAACACTGTCAGGGCATTCATAATCATATCTCTCTTACTTTTAATCTTTAAAATGTGATGTTAATTATTAATTGAAAGCAGCACTGGGCCAAATTCTAATGGCACTGGAGTGCTATAAATGTGGAATAATTCTGCTTAAGAGTGTGGCTTTTCTCCTGTGCAGTCAAGATCATAAGGCTGACAGATAACAAACACAGGGGAAGGAGTCAGCAACTTTGGGCCAGATGGAGAACCTGTTACGTGAAGTCTGGGTGGGTCTTTCGCTGCATTGAAGACATGAAGTTACCACATTCCTCTCTGCAATGTTCCTCCCAGTGGACTTAGGTAGTTGATAAGAGCAATGCCATCAGGTGCCATCCAGGGGGAAATCTAACTCTTATAATAATGTTTCAAAGGTGGAAAGTCTGATGCTGGTTGGCTGATGCTCCATGGAAAGCTCAGCAACATGCCCTATATATTGCCAGAGATGAGAGGGACCAGCTTCTGTTCCCACTGCAAAAATGGGCTCCAGCATCTTCCCACTCTGCCTGACACTTCTGCTATGTTCTGTCTATGGTTCTCCAGTCTCTGTAAGTAAAACCTGATTTCTACAGGCTCCTCTCAGTCCAGAGGCATCTCATACCTCATACTGGTTGTATTCCATTCTCTTCCAGGTGGGACACCTCTCCAATGAAGCTGGTAAGTGCTGTGTGAGCTGGTTTGAGTTTTGAAGCCTTTCCTTCTACTTGCTGTGTGCCACCACATCCTAACACTCTATGTTTTGACTGTCTTTCAGATGCTGAAGCTGGTGAGATATTCAAAGACATTCCCCACATCAACTTGGGTGAGTTCATGCCTAAATTCTCATGAGGCCTGAAGAGTTATGAGCATAAAGCTGAATTTTCAGTATTGTAAAGGAGACTGATGGCCAGGTAGCTCATGGTAACAAGAGAATTATAATCAAGTGGGCTCTGAATTACCTTCCTCTCTCTGTGACACCTGAATATGTCCAGGATTGTAACCCTGTGTAAACAAGGGATGCAGATGTCTTTTGTTTCTGAAATTTGGACAGACCATGGTGCTAAGGCAGGAAAATACTGTATGAGTTGGAAGGACTCCGCAGCCCCAACAGCATTTTCTGCCCATCTCTATGTGATTTTTATAAAGTTCTGCAAACATGGAAAACAACTTAGATGTTTATTGATCACTGTCCCTCTACATGGCTCTTGTCACTGCCTGGGAGCAAGCAGAGCTTATCAAAGGTGGCTGTGGATAATGGTGCCACCACAAAGGCAGACATTGCCAAGAAGTAAACATTGAGTAGAAACTAGAAACTACTATTACTTTTGTTTTTACCTGTATCTCAGTGTAGAGACGCTGGTCCTTATTTATTTTCTATAGATGCCTGAGGACATTAACCTTGTATAAGTAGGTTCAATGGGGTTTATGAAATGAAATACATTTGGCGTTTCATTGACACTAGCTTTGATTAAATTGCATTTCAGCTGCTGGACTGGACCTCTTTCAGGGTGATATCTTGCTCCCTGTAAGTAATTTAAAGCTCTTTGTTGCTTGTCCTAATTGTATTTTTGCTATGAATCAGCTCATCTCCCTACAGCAGATGCATCACCAGCTGTTAATTCCCTTTTCAGAAAAATCAGCGAAATGCCTTAAGAAATGAGACCTACAGATGGAAGTTCCCCGTTCCCTATATTCTGGGTGATGACCTAGGTAATGCAGACACTTTACTTAGATTTTAGCTCCATTCATTCTTTGCACTGGAAAAAAATATTGCCCTTTTCAGAACTGTTTCTCTCAAAATAAAAATGTTAAAATTCAATAATAACTACTTATAGTAGCCTTGTTTATATCAAAATTATTTTTCTTTCTTCTACAGCTAACATAGCAAACCACAATTTAATCAAATTCAATAATTTCTCTTTTCAATCATTTTTCTTTTGGTTCCATGTGTGTATCTGTACATACCTTACCTCTCCAAGGTGAACAAACTGCAATATATTAAAGGTTCTGTCCTTGTTTTCCAGACCTGAATGCTAAAGGAGTCATTCTCCAGGCATTTGAAATGTTCCGCCTGAAGTCCTGCATTGATTTCAAGCCATATGAAGGAGAAAGATCCTACATTTTCTTTAGCAAACAAGATGGGTAAGGGTAATATCAATTTCTGTTTAGTTTTGCCATGTAGTATCAGCTGGGAATTCGTTCCATTTGACTCCAGCAGCCTAAAAGTTTGTTGTCAGCAGAGGAAAAGAGGCCACCAGGAAAAGAACTCATCTTACATTCTTAGACAAAGAGCTTGCAAGCAGCTGCCTCCCTCTGCTGACTGTTATTTAGACATGAGCTCTGAAGGTGAATCCCAGCATCTCTGGGTTTTCGTCAACTGCTTCCACTTTTCCATCTAGCATTTTTTGCCATTTCAGTGAAAACCCCCATGTACATCCTTTTAACTTACCAAGAATGTGAATGTGAATAGCTAGAATTTAAGTTTGGAAATTTTTGGAAGACAAACAAACAAACAAACAAACAAAAAGCAGTGGAAAGACAGTCTATTGTAATATTTCAATTGTTTTGACATGGCTATTCTTTAATGAATGGTCTCTCAAATTCTTAAAGGGTTATATATACAGAGTTTCAAGTTTTCAAGAACTGAAATGATTTATTTTATTTCCTACAGCTAGGTGTGTTTTGAAAGAAAACGTAGAAAAGTACAAAAATCTCACTACATCAGCTGTGAATATTTTTTGTTTTCCCAGGAGTTCATGTTTCTGCCTTGAGCTCTTCCTGGAGTGTCCTATGACACTTCTCTTACCAGTTTACAAGCACCATGATTTTTGACAAGTCAGTGTTGAAGAGCTTAGTACTGAAAATGTATTTTCACACCTCTGGCCAATGCAAAGCTTGGTTGCTGTTACAAAGGACCAGATGGTGATATTCTAAATACTCCTGGATCTTTTCTCTAGCCCAAGTGACTGCAAAAAAAGCTCAGCCTGTTTTGATGAATTTACTGTTTCCATGTATGTTGCATGTTTTATGTTTCCTGGCAAAATGGAAGCTGTTGCAGGACTAAACTTCTGTGGCTTTCAAAAACGCAGAGTGAGATTCTCCAACACAGAGGATAAGTAATGAAGAGATAGTTTTTGGGGGTTAGTCTACTTTCAGGCTGGAGTATTTTTAGGGTATCAAGGCACATGGTCAGCATCTACATAATGATTTATGTGACTCCTTTCATAGTAAAAACTTTTACAATCTTACTTTAAATCCAGTGAGCAGATTGAGAAGCTACGTACAGAGAAAAAACTACTGAACAGAGTGTAAGCTCTCCCTCTTTCTCAGGTGTTGGTCCATGGTGGGGGACCTGCAGACTGGACAGAACCTCTCAATTGGGTCAGGGTGTGACTACAGAGCAATTGTGGAACATGAGGTCCTCCATGCTTTAGGATTTTACCATGAGCAGTCGAGGATGGACCGCGATGACTATGTGAATATCTGGTGGGACGAAATTATTGAAGGTGGGTTTTAACATTCAAGTTAGATTTTGCAAAGTGCAGATTTATCAGTATAGTATTTTCACTTCTAGATTTAAAGATCTTTCTAAAGATAGAATTTTCTATGCAGTGGGCCACATCTGAGACCACTGTACATCAAGAAATTTTAGTACAACTTCTCTGGTCAAAACTCAGACTTTGTTTAAGGCCCGAAGAGAGAGACCCTGCCTGGAAATCAGGACTTTTATTTCCCCTTGGCTCCAGGACTGCTCTGCTCCGCTCTCTTATTTTAAACAAATCACTTCCCCTCTCTCTGAATCTGTTTCCTGTTACCATGTAATGCAAATTGTAAACTTTTTTAGATGGTGAGGTGGCTCTTCTTTAGGTAAAGATCCTTTCAAAAGCTGAAAGGTTTTTATATTCAGAGATTCAGGCTTTCCTGAAACTGAAAATATTCACTTTGCACATGAAAAAAACCTTAAAATTATTAGATCAGATGGGATATATGAAATAGGGCTCTGTCCTGCTCTCTCCTGCCCAGTGTCTCTGCAGGTTCTGGCCTTCAGGTTTAGTACCAGCACATTCAGGAGCTTTATGAGTTTCAGCAAACTCTTCACAGTCCACCTGATCCCTAGGCTGTTTTTCCTGTTGCCCCTTGTGTCATCTGAATCTGTATGACATAACGATTTATTTGAAAAGGAATGACTAGAGGAGCTGGGTTTTTTTTATTTTTGATAAAAGGTGCAATTCAAGTATTTGTAAGAAAACAATTCCAAGCTCTTATCTTACCTCAAGCCTTGAACTGAAGACCTTTGTAATTTGTAGAAGGGGAGGGCAGTTGTTAAGCAGAGAAAATGTAATTACCCACCAGCACAGTCTTGTGCTGTTTTGTCTTTGAAAAAGAATGCCAAATATTCTGAAAACATTATTTGCAATCGGAAATGCTGGCAAGCTTTTTTTACTTCTATACCAAAGCATGTGAAAAGGCTCCCTCTCTTTGCCCTAGCAGACACCTTCATAATGAAAAACTTTCTCTAAGGACAAATTACTTCACCAAGAAACCATGAGAAATGTTTTTTCCAAAAGCCATTTCAGTAGAAATATCATATCAATATTGTAAATCTAAGGTAAAAAATTTCTTTCTTTTTTTCCCCAGAGATTGCTAGGGCATTCTTTACTCCAAAGAAGAACAGATCCTGAAGACACTCCAAGGCTGTCATATTTGTCTCCTTTATGAGTTTCAGGGCCTCTCCTTCTCCATATATGATCTAATACCCTGGAAAATATTTGCATCAATATTCACAGATTCTGGAATGGAGTGCATTAATCCTTTAACTTAATCCTTCAGGATCATTACTATTAAACCATTCCTATTAATTCTAATCTAACCTCCTATGTATCCCATTCTTTACAGCTCATTGATATCCATTTTTGAATTTACTGAAGTCACCTGTGAGAGCACAGAACTGCAATCTAAAGGCAATCTTTGTTGTCCAAATGACGAACATGAATCTTGCTAAGTTTCAATATTTTGTTATGAAGTAATTGCTTTTGGATATATAATTTGTGCCTTAGAAAACTGCATCCAAGAGGACATACTAATGCCATTTCCTTTCCATTTTCTGTAAAAATGAAGCACTTTTCTGTTCTTTTACCAGGCAGAGAGCACAATTTTGCAAAGTACGATGATGGCTACATCACTGATCTGAACACCCCCTACGACTACGAATCATTGATGCACTATCAACCATTTTCATTTAACAAAAATGAAAGTGTCCCCACAATCACAGCAAAGATACCAGCGTTTGATGACATAATTGGACAGCGTCTAGACCTCAGTGCCATTGACCTGGAAAGACTGAATCGCATGTACAACTGCAGTAAGTCAGAACTTAACCATGGCAAACAGTTTCTTTAGTTATACTTGAGCCAGGCTGGTTCACCTCCCTTACGTCTCTAAAATCACAAAAAACTCTTCTCAAATGTGCTTGAGGAGGTATGGGAGAGGACCTGTGGTGTGCAGATAAACACAAACAGTTTATTCCTTCTCATGCCTTTTTGGCTCTTCTCACTGTCACTATTTTTGTAAAAATTAGTCAAGGAAAGTCAAACCATTCACACTTTTTCTTCCACACCACTCCCAGGAGTTCAGACCTGTGGTTGTGTTCTGTGTATGGTGTGTGGGCAGCCTTGTTGAGCTTTTTTTAGGAGAATGCAACTGTACTTTGTCCTCTTTTACTGACATTTGGACTTAATCAGATTATTTTGCATCTGAGATTGGCTAGGTCTAGAGTCCCACCCTGTCTAGGTGTTTGCTGAGCTGGTTGAAAATGTTATCATTGATCATGGTTATTACTGAGAAGTTATTGTCCCCACGGTGCTGCCAGCAGAAGCATCACCTTGCAGGCAGACTCAAGGTAACTGGGTGGACTTTGCTTGGAGTGGAAGGACAGAGCTCAAGTTCATCAGTGAGAGAACTGCTGTGAACAATGACCTCAGCCGAGGAATGGTTAAATACACCAAGGCTGGCAAAGAGGCTCAAGGACAGCCACCATCTGTCACCGCCACGTGGGGCTTGTTAACCTTCAGCAAAGAGGTCAAAGATTGTTGTCTTTATCCAGGGAATCCCTCCAGGAATCAAATGTTTCCTCTTTCAAGTCATTGGACTTACATCTGCTAATGTGAGAGTTGTCTTCTCTACAAGATTGTTATACTACTGCAAACAAACCGCTCCAAAATTAGAGCAGAAATTTTAATGAGCTAGTAGCTCACTCTGAGGTGACCATGTGTGTATTTTTTTTCAGCTTCGACTCACACCTTTTTGGATCAGTGTTCCTTTGAGTTGGAAAACATCTGTGGTATGATCCAGGGCGCCAACCATAACCAAGATTGGGTCCACCAGCCGGGCAGCGTGGTGGGGCAGGAGGACCACACATTTTCTGGGAGCTGTAGAGGTAAAAGAAAGGAAAAAAACTCTTTCTGATCTGGGTTTTTTCCAGGGTTGACTACAATGACAGATTCAGAGAAGTTGTTAAGGACTCTAGACAGTGTTTGCATTCCCACTTTCACTAAACTTTTTCCATTTAGTGGAATGTTGTCCACACCAGCAAGATCAAAGGGGACAAAGAACAATCTTAACTAGAGGTCTTTTAACTATAACCTGGAAAACGATTTACTGCAGCTTCCAAAGTCTGTGTAAGAGTTATGTTACCTCATGATAAGAATCAAACAGCGCTTGTAGCCACTCAAAAATGTTGTGTTTGCAATGCAAATGGGAAGTTAAGCTTGTGGAATTCTAATTCTGGAAGCAGAAGAAAGTTGCAAAGATTTTATGATAGGAGTTCAGGGATACTTTTTATTTTGACGTGGTAATTTCACCATTTTTCAAAGGAAGACATTCTCAAAAACAGACAAGTGAGCCCCAGTCACAGTCACAGGCTGCTAGTTTACAGCTGAGAGTAAAGATTAAATCCCAGCTGGCAGTTCTGAAAAGCAAGAGCCTAATTTGTCATTGTTTAGGCAGGGTAAACTACTGCACACTTCCAAGATAAAAGTGACTTCTGTGGTAAATTTTGCCTCAGTACAGGGAGAAGGGATCCTGACCTAAAGCACATTCACTTGTGCTTTGTTACTCTTCAACTTGCTTCACTCAGGAGTAGTTTATTCCCCTCAAGTGACCCACCCACTCACAAAAACAGATCTCCAACCTTTTATAATGCCAGTAGCTATCGATCAGGCCCAAGAATACAATATAACTCAAGAAAACCACCTGATCTTTTCTAGAAATACATGCTTCTAACCCTCAGCTGATTCTGAATTCTTTCTCTCCTCTTTCTCACCCCATACAGTACAGTTGTAACTGGAAAAGATAATTTAAGTGAGTTTTTGAGTTTATCAGGTAAAATCCAATCTGCCTTAACTGGGCACTTAACGTGCACTTAGGCTTTAACATCCAGTGACTCAGTACAAAATAAGTATTAATGTTATTTGAAGAGTTAATGGAGAAGAGCAAGTGCCTCTGAGGATCTCCAGAGTGTAGAAATGAATTGCATGAGTAGGGAGTATCTCTGGTTGTGGCACCTACAAAGGGTCATTGACTCCATCAGGAATTTAGACATTTTTGAGAACGAGTTCTGCAATCATTTCAACTGGAGGCAAAGTCTAAGTTTCTAACATAGATGGATCCTATTTTGCCCAGACAGTTTTGATATTCTGGGTTTTTGACTTACTGCTGGCTAAACCGAAGGAGGGAAAGTACAGCTTAACATTTAGGGAGTCTGCTGAAGTCTGCCAGGGCCATATTCTAATTGCCATAGATACTTATCATTGCCTTTATTTGACTTTCTTATGAAAAAGGAGGTGGAGTCTAGATCATTTGGGGGTTTGTTACTGTAACAATTGCAACAACAGGCTCACAGCCCTGCTTCTCACTTGGAGCAAGAGTGATCGTACTTGGATTTAATATATTTAAATCTAAAATAAGTGTAACTGATGGTCAGGTGTCATACACTGCATAGAGCAATCTCTGGCAAGGTTTCTGTGGGTATGAGTTCAAAGCATTGCTACCATGTGGGTGGGAATGGAGAGAATTCCCCTGACTGATTAGAGAGAACCTCATAAACAGCTGAAAACCCTTCACTAACCCTGCAGGAAGCTGCACTGCCTTTATGCAGCTGCAGATATAACTGTTGGAACAAGGTGATCTTTAAGGTTCTTTCCAACCCAAACCATCCTGTGATTCTAAGATATGTTATCTTGGACAAGAGTCCATGGAACTTTCACACAACAGCTAAAAAAAATTTAACTTATTAATTTAATCATTGACTAAATTGGATGACTAAAAAGCAATGCAATACGGGTAAGACATGACAACTTCATGTTATACCAAGATATGATAGGTGTGCAATTGCTGAATCCTTGTAAATATAAGGATAAAAGTAGATACTTCAAAATTAAAGAGCAATTCAAAAATGTTGATGGGAAATAGAGGAGCAGGAATTCTTAAATAATTTTCTTATGCTGAGTCATTGAGTTTTGAAGTGTTTGGGCAAACTGTAAAAAAAAGACCTTCTGCATGTTCAAGGTCAGGACAGTGCTAGTTTTGTGTCCAACCCCTGTTTATCTTTATTGCTGATAAGAAATTATTTTAGTCTTTACAAGGTAATATAGCATGTGACTTCTAAGATCCCATTTTTAGATTATCTTTGGTTGAAATCAAGTTAAAAAATGTATCTACTAATTTCCTCTGGTCAACACTGAATTCTCTGCCCCATATACCTCTGACATTCTGAGGAATCAAAATTCCTATTAGACCAACTAATGCAAAACTGACATGAGCTGACAGCAGTGAGTTCCATGTATATGCTGAACTGCTACTCCTGTTCTTATCCCAGTCTGTCTTGGATGGTTATCACGTCATTTCCTTTACTATTCGTGTTAAGTACTACTCTTCTGTTTACTAAAAGAGTGCAGTTGAAATGATGAATTTACACCATGCAACTTTGCGGCAAACATGCAAACAGGCAGTGACAGACTACCCTTTCTTCCCAGATGCTGGCTACTTCATGTACTTCGACACCAGCTCTGGCCAGGCAGATGAGGTGGCAATCCTAGAGTCCCGAATCCTTTATCCAAAGAGAACTCAGCAGTGCCTCCAGTTCTTCTATAGGACCACAGGAAGCCCTTCTGACAAGCTGATCATCTGGCTTAAAGAGGATGATGGCACTGGGAATGTTCGCAAGATGAGGAGAATTCAAACCTTTCAAGGTAATTCTGGAAATAAGATGAATATTTGGGTAGAGAGGAGGAGTTGTCTTACTGTGCCCATGAACCTGGAAGACTGGCTCAGAATCCAAAAGATTCTCCCAAAGTTACCAGAATATCTTGCAATGCAGCTAAGAATTTTGGTATTACAGGAGTGCATTTAGTAGAGAAACTGTGGGTTGTAATAAAGTAATTTTGGTGCTTCACAGCAGAAGGCACAACATTCCTAATATTACATTACACTCTGTGATTGAGAGGGACCCCAAGCCATGCTGGAGACCAGCTGACTGTGTCTCCACTGGCTGCTATATGACCTAAGAGTGGGCTGTTCAGGTGTAAAATACCTGTGCTCCTCTGCAGTCAGTAAGAACCCCTGACTGATTTTGAGATAGTGGGAAATATAAAAGCATGTGCAGTTTTGGAAATGTGAACTGGATTCCCACTTTGGGTGATTTGCTAAATAGGACAAACTCAGCCACTGTGGCTCCATGTGTTTTCTGTTGTAGAAATACAAGACCTGTCATAACTTGCCTACATCAGGCTGCAGCAGTTTGCAGTGAAGGATAAATCCATGAAAAAGTATTGGGAACACTGGGTCATTGATTCCCATCCTCGTTTCATCTTAGCCCTTAGGCTGTTGCCCTTTATACTAGAGGCTGTCATTCCTTAATGTGTCAAGAATTTCTTGTGCAACATGTCCGAAGCATTTAGACGACAAAGTAAAGTGAATATATTATAGCCACAATATCAACTTAAGGTCTCTGGCCTTCAGGACTCTGTGATAGGTCCAATTGTCTAAAAGTGCAGCTGGGATGGATGTCTAGGGGCAAGTTGCTTCATAATATCTCTAATCACACTGATGGCAATGTTTTGCTTTCCTTTCACCAAAGCGGACAGTGACTCCAACTGGAAAATTGCCCACGTAACTCTCAACGCTCAGAAGAAGTTCCGTTACCTCTTCCAAGGACTGAAGGGCGACCCCAGCTCTTCATCGGGTGGGATTGCTATTGATGATGTCACTCTGACAGAGACCCCCTGTCCCACAGCTGTGTGGGTCATTCGCGACTTCAGCAAAATCCTTGAGAACTCATCCATCAGTGTTATTGAGAGCCCCCGGTTTTACAGCCCTGAGGGTTATGGATTTGGCATCAGCGTGTTGCCCAACTACCAAAACAGTGGCTACGCTCGTATTGCCTTCCACCTGTGCAGTGGAGAGAACGATGCAGTTCTGGAGTGGCCAGCTCTGAACCGCCAGGCCACACTCACAGTGCTGGACCAGGACCCCGACGTCCTGAAAAGGATGTCCTCGAGCAGAAGCTTCACCACAAGCAGGAACCATGTTAACTCAGGTAAGCGGTGTCTGCCTGGAGGAATGTTGACAATGACAGCCAAGGAATCTGAGTAAGAGGACTGAGTGTAGGACTCAGAGCTGAGAAACTTTGGCCGTATTTCCCAGTTTGAGACACTTTCCTGTGTACATCTTCCGTGTGTGTCACTCAGAATTCCTGCCTGTGGAAGACTGTATAACATCAAAATTGACATATAAGATTGGTGTTATTATGAACAACTCCTGAGATATCTGAGCTTGACTCTAAATATAGATTTTTACCAAGAGCTGGCAATTCTCATTCTACCTGTGGTTTGTCCATTGTGATAGGTGACATATCACCACAGGTTGATGGAATGCCAGCAGGGTGCAGTATTCTGTCACTAAACAATAATTTAAGTTAAAACTGCATTTTGGAGGCTCAGTCAACTTCAACATACTCAGTGAACCTCAGCTTACATGGTCTGAATGCACGACATTCACGCTTTCTCATGGACGTGTTAATTCAAAATTGTTCAGCCTAGAGAAGAGAAGGCTGAACAATCAGGGTGACCTAATTGTGGCCTTCCAGTACCTGAAGGGAGCCTGCAAGAAAATGGAAAGAGACTATTTACAAAAGCATGGAGTACCAGGACAAAAGGGAATTGTCTTCAAACTGAAAGAGAGCAGGTTTAGATTGGATAGTAGGAAGAAATTCTTTACTATGAGGATGATGGGGCACTGGAACAGGCTGCCCAGAGAAGCTGTGGATGCCCCATCCCTGGAAGGATTCAAGGCCTGGCTGGATGGGGCTTGGAGCAACCTGGTCTAGTGAAAGGTGTCCCTACCCATGGCAGGGAGTTGGAATGAGATGATCTTTTAGGTCCCTTCCAATTCAAACTATTCTGTGATTCTATGATAGAAATAAGAATAATAGGACAAAACTGAGTTTGGTACAGAATAAAATGCTACACATGAATCTTCATCCCTTTCTACTTTTTCTAGTGGAAGTTAAGTACATACTTTTTCAGTAGGAGCTTTTAAACCCTAAATATGAATATGTTTAACAAAATCATAGTAATGACCAAAATCTGCTAAATTCTAAACCATAGGTACTTACAAACTGGTGGCAGAGTGTCCTTACTCAGGAGGGAACTCTTAGCTGGTGACAATGGGAAGGCAATTCGTATTTGCTTAGTTCTTAGTGAAAGAGGAGTTGTGGAATTTCAATGGCCTCACATAGACCAAGAATCCTCATGCAGACCTAACCTGAAGATCACCTGTCACCTTTAGTTTGTCAGTCCTCTGGGATTTGTTTGGGAATTTCAGGTCTGAACTTGATTTTACAGCATAAATTCCCTTTAACACTGTATTGCAGAAAAAAGTCATGCAGTACTTTGAGCTGCACAGCACTGTGGTTCTCATTTTCTCTTTGCAGATAGTGGAGCTTTAGTATGGGATAAACCATCAATTGCTGGAAGATTTGATGAGTCATGCAATTGCAACAGAAGTGTAGCCTGGGGGTGGAATAGCTTCATATCCCACAGCCAGATGAGACGGAGAAGCTTCCTGAAAAATGATGACCTGATTATTTTTGCAGAATTTAATGGTAAGCAGCCTTTTCCTGATTCTCCTTACAAAATAGGTGATTTTTCTATTTTCATACATTCAAATAACTCTTGCCACCTGTCCCCAAGATCTCTTCTAATGGGGATCAACTTTAAAAAGTGTTTCTGTGTCCTAGTGTCAGGTGGGTGAGGTTGACTAAAGTGGTTGTGAGTTCAGAGGGATCTAAATGGCAGTGAGTTTTGAAATGTTAACTTCTTAGACACCTTTAAGTACCCTGACCAGTAGCTATGTCCACTTCTAAGCACCGAACATACTAAAGACCATCCCCACTGTGTTTATTTCCAAATAGAATTGCCTCACTGGGCATAATTTTTCAAAGTACAGAAGATCACAGATTTACCTAACTAGGTTTCTGTAATTTCAGTGTTATTTTCTATCTTGTGCTTTAAATACACAAAACTTGTGGTACAGCAAGAGTTGTGTAAAGGGAAAATGGACAAGGAGCACCCTCTGGTCCACAAAGCGCCCTGTGAGACCCTGATGTGAGGCACACTACATATAGCATCACTCACTGATTCTGATGTCTTTCTCCTTTTTTAAAGATATAATTCACCTCAATAACACTGAAGTTCCTGTTGAACCTGTGCAATCTGCCCTCGCGGAAGGCCTCGTTCTTGAAAGGCAGAAGAGAGCAGCCCAGGACATGGAGCCCGTTCAAGACCAGCTGCTTTATCTGCCAGACCCGTGTGACCCTAACCCTTGTCAGAATGACGGAGTCTGTGTGAATGTGAAAGGAAAAGCCAGCTGCAGGTACCACAGACCTCCTCCCTCCTTGCCCTGACTTTCTTCTTCAAGTGATGCAGCTAAAAACTATTCAGAGCTACAGATCTCAGAGGTCTAAGCCACCAGGTCTTCAAGGAACAGTAGAAACAAAACACTTTACCAGTTACTGGTTCCTACCAGCAGCCAGGAGGGCAGGTTGCTTTGCATAAAGCAAAGAAGCCCCATTCTGTGGTGCTTCCAGGGTGTGTAAATAGCCTCCTAACACGGTGCAAATGTTGTGACTGCTCATCTGGGATAGCGAATGTGAGGACCTTGGGATGAGGGCATGACAAGGCTCCTGATCCACTGAATCTGTGCTTTGTTTTCCCAGGTGCCCATCAGGACAAGCCTTCTTCTTCACCGGTGAGAGGTGTCAGTCAAGGCAGGTCCACGGGAACATCCTGGGAATGTGGATTGGTGGAATTGCTGGAACCATTGTCTTAACTATCGTCCTCATTTCCATGATGGCTAGAAGATAAAAAACTGCAGGGTGGACAAATCTCAGCCTGGTGTTCTTCCACAGTTCATAAGATACTCATTTTCAGTGAAAAATGATTAATACAACCAGTCATCATACGGATGAAAAGCTCTGCCAATAGTTTGGCAGCAATCTGTTTTTTTCTGAGAGATGTAGCAGTTAAAGTGTGTCATGTAGAGCTGCTGTGTGATGAAAATTCATACACTACCTTTCTTGTGTGTTTTTTGAAAGTCTTGTTTCTTCATCCCATAGCAAGCAGCAGTGCTGAGAGCCTATGCATTTACTCTCAGCCACAGTTCAAACTTAGATTAAATAACTGGTTGAACCCCTCAAAACACTGGTAAAAGTCACACCAAAACACATATATTAAGATTCTGGAAATGTTCCTACAAAAATTGCTCAAGAATTCTAAAGGGTACAGATATTTATGGAAGTCAGTACATCATCACTCACTTTCCCTAGGGCTGTGCTGGTTTACTTACACTAATTAGCTATTACACAGAATTCATAAACTATGAATTGCATGGTTTTGGTCAATGCTGTAGCAGGGAAATACATCCACATTAAAGCTACTGTTTTTCTGGTAGGTCTCATCATATAAGGTTTTCAAATACTAAAGTGTACATCTATTCTCCAAGCCTAATCAAGGTGTTTTTTAAACAACTATAAAACTCCCATAATTTCAACAGGCTCTGGATGAAATTGGAGCAGAGTATCAATTATCGTGGGGTAGAATCCATCATGGTTGCCATTAAGTTCACATGTCTTTGGAAATCATTATCCCACAAGTCAAGGAGTGTGTGAAGATGAAGACTGGGTCTGTGGTACTACAACGTGCTGGATAAGGTGCTGACACCCTCAAACTTACTGCAGATATCAGGAAGTAATTTATCTAGTATATCCTAAGATCTCTGCTTTCAAGGGCCCTAACAGTTTCCACACTTGAAACTCTGATATCCAGGTTTCCTCAGAAAGCAGTTTCTTTTTGTCTGCAGGAGTTCAGAATGCAAATGGTAAATAATCACAGAGGGTGATGCTGCCCTAGTACTTATCAGGTACAAGTTACAAGGGATGGCAACTGAGGGAAAATGCACTCTCATGGCAGTAGGTTGTACACAGGGATCTGGTTCCTACTTAGATTCATTCTGCTGATCACAGCAGTCCTGTGGGTAGGGACAAACCATCCATTTAATTATGGCATTATCAGCAAGTTAATACCCTGTCCCTCTTATTCTCCGCCTTTGGAATAAAATCAAAGCAAACACTTATATCAGCTTTTCCTGCAACATACCTGACTGGCTGGATCTCACCACAGGTGAAATGGAATTACAGATCAAATTACTTTCTGCCAGCTGAATTAGGGGATTCCTCCTTGGATCAAGTGAGTTTCCCACTCAAGTCAACAGCTTCATAAATCACGCAGGGTTATGCAATGAAAGACAAGAAATCCATAAAGTTCAGTAAAATGTCATGGTGCAGTTTGCTAGGTAATGTGTGAGACAGAAACCAAGGCAGACAGGATCCAGGCAAGCCCCAGTCAAGTGCGGCCCTGCACATGATTTCAGTGTCCCTAGAGTAAAGGGACACCAAGAGTAAGAATGCAAGTTGTCACTACGCACTTCAAACGCATGTGTAGGCTCCGACAGTGTTCCATTTGCTTGTGTAGACAGAGCCCAAGCCTCCACTCTGCCAAACCACACACTGACTCTTCTTTGCCAGGAGAAGCCATCATGGCTTCCAGACACAGGGGATGTCCCACCAGGTGATCCCGGGTGCATTTGGGCCCTGTTGATGGTCTGACTCCCTTCAGAGCATCACAGCAGGGCTACTCTTTTGTGGTAATTTCCTTGTCCAAGGCTGGGACTGGAACCAGATGGTTCTCCTGGGCAGAATTCATCCTTCCCAGCAGGGCTGGCAGCTGCAGACCTGCAGTTACACAGGGGCTCTCAGTGAGGGCTGGTGGCCATCACTGTCAGGGAGGGCTGCAGACAGGCTCCTTCTTGACTACCCTGGCTCCCTTGACCTTGGGGACAACATAGGCTCAGTGATTTGGGTGATGCTCACAGCAGTGCTGAACCAGGGGCAACCAGGACCCTCTCCTGAAAACACTGCTTAGAGGGATTGCTCCAGCCAGGCAGCAAATGGAAATAAACCCTACAAGTTCTATTTTGTCCCCACACTGGTTTATTTATGGACCAGGCAAGGCCTCAGACATGGCAGAGGGACTGCTCTCCAGGGAGGGGAGGTACATGAGTGACAGCAATCATCAGGAAATGAGCCCTGTGACAGCCTTGACTTCTGGAAGGGAAGGTCAATAAAGGGATTTGGATCAGAACAAAGGGAAGAGTTGGGGTAACAGCCCAAAATACCACACTCATGAAGGGAGAAACCTATTGGTGAGCCCACTGCCCACACTGCCTGTGCCAAAGGGTGAGGGTGGGAGGAAAGGGTACAGGATGTTGCCATATGTTTCCCCTTCTTGCTCCATTCAGTATTTCCCCCTTTTCTTCTCTCCCATTTTATCTTTATCTGTGTCTGTATTCAAGTGAGGCTTGACCCCAAGTCTTTTAGACTTGGCACAGCTAATTTCTCAGCTGCATCTCTTTGGTGAATTGTCATGGCTTTTGTTACACTGGCAAGGACTTTGCCTTTGAAGATCCTCCAAAGATGACCCGTTGGTGCCAGGCAGCTTGGCATCACATCCTGATTTCTCATGCACAAACAGTCAAGACCCAGGCTCAGCTAAACTGGGAAGCGTGGTGAAACCCTGGGGATGAAATGCCTGCAGGGACATGGTGTGGTGGGACTGGGACTGTGTTGTCTGCAGGCATTTGCACTTTACAGTGCATGTAAAGCCAGTTCTCCCTCAGCAGGAGTGGACGTTCATAATTGCACCATGTACTTCCAGAGTGAGTTAAACCAAATGGCATCTCTGTGTGTTCTAATTCTAGCATTATATCTACATCTTGAAGCAAAAAGCAATTGCTTCCAATATAAATGCTGTATTTAACTGACGCTTGATTATTGTCTTCAGTCATCCCCACCTTGCCCATACCAAACTATCAGAAGTGCTTCTAACTGTAGGGAACAGTTTCCCAAAGTTCTGGGAACAGGTCCACCATTGGCAAACACAGGCCTGATTCCCTGACAATCAAACGGGGCTGTACCACCTGACGGCAGTATTTGATATTGACCTCAAATCCAAATCTCCATGATTCCATCTACCATATCGTACATTAAATTTTGTAAGTTTGTGTGCATTATGAATACTTTTCAGGTTTTTCTCAAGACAGGAGTCCTGCCTTTAAAGGTGTACAGGCTTGAAATAACTGGTTCCACAAATGTAGTATTAGAGCAATAATTTATATAAAACCATTCATCCTGCCTGGCACATGGTGATTTATATTCACTACAGAGTTTATTCTCTGAGTCCTCCAAGTGTGATTCTCCTCTGAGAGGAGACCCAAACATACAGACTGCACACAAGGCACTCCTTGCATCGACTACTATGCATTAAATAAATGCAGTCCCCTCTGTGGCAGAGGGCAGCAACCATCTCTGTCTTGCCACATTACATATCAAGGGAAAGGAAAATATTGTTAAGGGCCTAAAGCTTCCTCTTCTTCAAAAAAGTGCCCCATGGAGCTTTCTGTCCTTCCATCTGCAAGAAGACCATACAGGAATCATCATGGTCTTCATTTTATGTAAGTCAAAAGTGAAGATCTGAAATGGGCCTTCTCAGTTGGGAATTTTTGGTTCCAGAAAGTCTTAAATAGAAAGTGGAGACCACTATGGCCTTTCCAGACTCTAATACAAGGGCAGGAGAGAAGCTGTGAGGTCCTTGTGTGTCTACACAGGCCTTTGGGATAATTTGGAGAGTTGATAGGGGAAATACCAAATCCATTGGACAACAACTGTGTGAAGCACGGCAATTCATGGCTCAGTACTGCATAGTGCTAAGCACCCATTAAGGGCTGAGAATTCTTCACTCCCAATGTCCTTTCTTGCACTTGAAGGCCTTCAAATCCTTGTCATCTCTTCTGGGATTGGCAGACCTTGTAAAATTCCACCTCTCTCAGCTTTCCTGCCTTACACATTAACCAGAAATGATTATTTCAGAAGAATGCACCAAGGCACAGTTTAGTCAAAATGAAGCAGTTCACTTCCTGATGACTCCCAGGTACTTTTTGTGTGTGTCTTGAAAGAGGTCCTTTCAGAGTTACACAATTTATCATTGGCAGTGCTTCAGTTAAGCAAGGAATATGCCTTGGAAGTATTTTCAGTGGAAGAGGTGGATGGCTCTGAAGAAGATACTCTGTATTTGCCTGCAAAACAAAGCACAGGGGTTAGACAAGGACAGAGAGCCTGGGACATATTGGCATGGCAAAGCGAAGACAGTCACACTTGTGCTGGTGGCCAAGGTGGCTCTGCCTTGCCCTGCAGCGCTGGCACTACCTGGATTACAGCAATACCAGCAACCACAGAACTCACCGTGTTCGGTGACACAGCCAGGGTGTGTCAGCTGGAGCTGCCAGCCGTGCCACAGGGCAATGATTTTCTCACACAAATGGAGGCACTGTGGCAATGATTTTCTTACACAAATGGAGGCACTGCGGCAATGATTTTCTTACACAAATGGAGGCACTTAGTGCCTCTCGGAAGCATGGGGACACATCCAGAGCAAAACACATCCACAGGCTCCTGAGAGGAATCCCAGCTCCCTCCCTCTTACGGCCACAAGGCTCTAAACTAAGACCCAAATGTCACTATCTTTGAACAATGTGTGGATACAAAGATTGGACACATAGAAATTAAATGTTATTTCCAGAAATGCTTTTGGCAAGATAAAGTCATGGCTGAAATGGTGATGTCCACAAAATGACAGCCAGAGAACCTTCAAAGAAATACAGCTCCAAGGTGGTGAAGAGAACATAAATAATGGATGAACAAGTACCCTGATCTCATTAAGCTGAAAACAAAGCTCACTTAGTGAGGTTTAGAATTGGTGAAACATCCAATAATTGTTTTAGAGACAGACAATTTTGCTGCTAGCATTATGCTACGATTGACTTGTTGCAGTTCTTTTGCATTAGAAGATTAAAAACCATCTATGGATGCATGGAGAGACAAATAGATTGATGGATATCAGAACAGACAGACCCTGAGAGCAAGAATGAAGGCAAAACCTTGTTTGTGCTTCAGTAAGGGAGATCTGTTGTCACGTACCTGTTTTCCCACATAAGTTGTTAAAGGTTCTTGAAAATGGGTAGCTCATAGCAAGCATTGGTGTCACCAGGATCAGGGAGGATGACTGAAAGAGAGAAAATTGCTTTTTGTCAAAAGAACTTTATTTGTAGCCCCATTTTAGGGAGAGAAAAAAAAGGGTTCCAATAAACTTTGTTTCAGTAGTATAAGCAAACAATCCACAGAAGGCCAAGCTAGATGTTTGTGAGGTATCAAGTTCACACACTTGCACGTTTATGGTGGTGATGAAGGAGATTAACTTTAAAAGAAACTACAGGGCACAAACTGCTTGTCTCTGACTCTTGGCCAGGAGAGATGGCTTAGGCTCCAGAGTCCATCCTAACAGGCAGTATGGGATCCTGTTCCCTTATCTGTGTCAGTATGGCCATTAAGGTAGCCACAAAAGGTAAGATTTATGTGAATGGGGATTGTTCTTGACAGCCGGCAGCCTGAGATAATCCGAGGCAAGTTTAACTTGACACGCTAGAGGGCATTGGAACACAACTCTCTGCAGTCCAGATGCAAAGGAAGGAAGGAACTTTTTGCTGCTAAAATGAGTTTTCTTATTTGGTTCTGGAGTGGTTTGAGAATTCAACGGGATTCCTCCAAAGATGTATTTTAAAAATGTATGGAAAACACATATTTTTCTGTTCAGTGCTTCTTCATTGGTTAGTTGTACCTTGGTGGGGGAAATTAGGCAATGTTGTGGATTGTCTCCTATATCATAAGGTGGTAGAGAAAGAAGGTAAATGAATCACATATAAAAAGCTTAATCAAAGACTTTGATATTGCTTTATTTTCTCATTCTCAGACCTCAACAGGCTGGAGAAACGAAATGACAGGAATCTTATGAAGTTCAGCAAAGTGAAGTTCAAAGTCCTCCTGTCCCTGGGGAGGAACAAACCCAATGCCAAGACATAGTGGGGGCTGTCTGACTAGGACAGAGTAAAGACAGAGCCAGACTTTTCTCCTTGGTGCCCAGTGGAAGGACAAGAGGCTGTGAGAACAAATAGAAATACAGGAAATCCCACTTAAGATGAAACTTTTTCACTATGAGGGTGGTCAAACACAGGAAAAGGCTGCACATAGAGATTGTGGTGTCTCCATCCTTGGAGCTACTCAAACGCCAACTGGACACAGCTCTGAGCTCTAGCTAACCGTGCTCTGATGGGAGTGTGCTGCAAGATGATCTCTGAGAGTACTTTCCAACTTCAGCAATTCCTGCGGAAACTGGAGTGATTTGATCCAATGCTGCTCTTCTGAACTGACAGTTCAACCTTAATGGACTCCTTAATTTCTTTGAGCTTATGTTCTCATCTTCTTAATTATCCTTGCTTTTAAGTCGGCTTCCTAGTTGTCTAGCAATACCTGTATAGGCTCTTCTGAGTAAACCCTGTTCAGATACCAATACAAAATCAAGCTTTATTGTCATGTAAGGGTGATGCCAGCACCATTGGCATCTCGGGAAGAGGGGGAGGTGGGTGTTGGAACTAGATGATCTTGAAGGTCCCTTTCAACCCAAACCATTCTAAGTTTCTTATACATCCTGGCATTTTTTGATAAAGTGTTATAAATGCAGACGTGTAAGTAGAAACAATAATTCCCCATGAAGCCCCCTTGCATTTCTCTCAGGTTGTGAATAAATAATAGTGCCAAAGAAATTTTCTGTTTTCTAGCTAAAAGTTTCAGTTACATTTTCTGGTTTCTTTCTTGTGGAATTTAAAGCGAATGTTCACTAACTGCCTTCTCATTTTTTACCAATTATAGTGAAAATAATGAACTTTGAAAAAGGGGATATAATCATATTTATGTTGTTAGTGTCCTCTCTGAATTGTTCTAATAAATAATCCAGAATTTAAAGTGCACTGGAGAATGTTAGACTATTCAGCAGTAACTGAGATACATTCTTAGGTCAAGGTTCTAACCTTTGATTGCTGTGAACTCCATTTGGATGATGAATTCCTCTTCAACAGGGCTTCTTGTATCTATTTGTTAAAAAAAATTAGTCAATCAGTAAATACAGAAATTCTGTTCAAATTCCAACAGTATTTTGACATAATGTAAGAAATTGTTTGAATCCTTACCTTCTTATCCCAGAGAGTCCCAAATACCAAAATGAATAAACCCTAGGAGACAGATAATTACATGCATTTTCATGACACCAAACTTTAATTGCAATATCTCATAAGTATCTCCAACATTGTCCATGGTACTATTTAAACTCTGAACTCTTTGATAGAGGGCATTTTTCGAACTGCATATCACATAGTGGACTGCTGATTCCCAGGCCTGGTCTATTTAAATTCTGTGTTGATCTTGTCTACAGAGTGACACAGATAGTTTGGTAGCACTAAATGTATTTGGAAGAAGGAATGTATGGAAGACATGTCCTGCCTGTGCTCTCCAGGCAAACTAGTAGGTTCCAAGAAAAAGGCCAGTGATTTTGGTTTGAAGAACACAGTTTTGATGCCATTCTTAACAATGGCGAATCCTAAGAATTCTCTTTGAAAAGAGAGTACACATATCTATTTTGTCCTTAAAAAATCTTGTATTGGGATCCTACTGGCCACCTAAATATGTTGCAAAAGTCATACTGACTGAAGACTCTCAATCATGTGTGTTTTTGTCAGTTCCTCTCTTTATCATTAGTACTGCTCAGCTGATCTTGGTGACCTTCTTGTTGTTTATACTGGAACCCACAAAAGCATAACATGATGCCTCCAGCTGCACTATAAATGGAAACAGGGATGCTCAAGTTTGCCCACCTGAACATAACAGGACTGTTTTCCTGGTCTTCAGCAGTGAAGTTGGTCTCAAAACTACTGTTATCTTTAGGTCAGCTTTATCTATACAGCACATCTGCTAAGGCAGCTGAGAATATGAAATACTTCTGAATTCCTGGAATGGGTTTCCCAGAGAGCCCTTTTGGAATAAGGATGTGTAAGGCAAATTTGAGCTTTTCCCTACTGTTCTTATGCCCTGCCAATCACAGCACTGCAATAATGTTTCTATGTTAAATCATGATAGAGGAAACAAAAATATGTGCAACTCACCTGCAAAGCATTGAGCAGACTAAAGAGGATGTGGAAAGCTCGATGACTGTTTCTGATGACGGTGGCAAGGCCAAAACCCCAGGTGAGGCCTAACAGTGGTGTCAGGATAGCCACACTTTTGCCAATCTGAAACAGAGATTTCCTCTCCTGCCCACTTGACCTATCCCCAATAGTTGGCCTCAGTATTTTTATTATAACAACTGCGGCAATGAACAAGTTTGTGGCCACGATGATCAAGGCAGGTATGATGAAGGCCAGGAGAGCTTTGCTGTCCTTCCAGTTGAGCCAGCAGACATCTTTTCTCGTGTAATTGTTCTTTGGCAGTGTGACAGCGATGGTGGTGACTGCAATGACAAAGGGGCACACGTATCCCAGGCAGAATGCCACCGCCTTCTGAGCAGTCTTACTCGTGTTGTGTAAGATGAACACCAGTCTGTAGAAAAGGATGAGGCCCAGGCTCAGCATCCAGAAGAAGACACACAGGTAGAAAAAATGGATGAAGAAGGTGGCCACGATACAGATGTCTCTGCTCATCTGCTGGTTTTGATCAGTGATGGAGGCAGTGACAATGAACCAAATGTCAGCAATCAGCAGGGATGTAGCAATGTTGAGAATACAGACGTGGCGCATGTAGGAGGTTGTGTTGTTTGTCACGTACTTCCAGACCAAGGATTCAATTATGATGCAGACCACCAAGCTCACGATTGAAATGGCCAGGCCAATGTAGGAAATATAATCTTCAAAGATATAGGAGGATCTATCAGGTGACATCAGGATGGAGAATGATGTCAAGTGATTGCAGGAGCAAATGACATAATCTCCTAACTCTGTGGGTGTGCAGCCATGAGTATCCCAGTCTCCCCTGTCATTGTTGAGTGTGAAGTTCCAAAAGACACACTTAGGCATCTTTAGAGACAAGTCTTTCTTTGCAAATGTCATATTAACATCAAACTTCTGGCTTCTGTTGCTGCTCAAAGTTGTTGTTATCAATAAACCATTCACATATTCAAACCTATTCTGGGGCAAAATATGTCCAAGTTTTGAGTACATCACACTGACAATGGTTGAATTTTGGGTTAGAGTCTGGATTTCAGTTTCACTAATGAGCACGTTGACTGTGAGGTTTTTTGTACTGCGGAAATCCTTGTTATAATCTGTGTTGTTATTTTCCTTGACAACTACCCCTTGGAGCTGAATGGTGTTTGCAGAGACAGAAGGAATGGTGTTATTAACTGGTTGGAGGCGCAGGGAAAAATTTTCTACTGACTGCAGTAACAAAGAACTTTGTCGTGTCTTCTCTTTATTCAGGTCTTCCCAAACTTCACTTGTGGAATCATCAACAATTAAGTCCACTGTGGATAGGAAATTCTGGAACAACAACAGAATAATGCAGTTGCTGAAATCCCATACAATTAGTTGTTTTTTCTGATGGTAATTTATGCATGGTCCTAGAAGTGCCTTTTGAAAAAGCCCAGCATTTTCTTATTTTGCTCAGTCCATGTGAAGTCTTCAGTTGACCCTCTCCATGCTCTGTTTGCAAGTTAAAGTTTCCAAAAGCAGAGCTGACTATTTTTTTACATATTATTTGGTATTTTTGCATCTCCAGCCTTTTTTCCTTTCTTTCTCAGTGTTCTTACTGTCTTTGATTTCTTGGTGTCTCATGTAGAGCTCTCTATCTACAAACCATCAAGCCTTTTTGCACTTTTCTGTTCAGAAGAGCAGTGCTTTTCCTCTGGACCTCACAATCAAGGTTCCCAATTATTTCTGCTCATCTGTATTAAGGTCTGAATAAGGTTTCTTTTGTTATTAATTTGTTGTTACATCCAATTTATTTTCCTTGCTTGATCATGGTTCCTGGAATTTACTCTCCCTATTCCTATTTCAACCCTTTTTTTCTATTCCTACTTCTACTCATGGAATCATAGAGTCACAGAATGGCTTTGACATTTAAAGGTCATCCAGTCCAACCTCCCTTCCAGAGGCAGGGACATCCAGCTTCATCTTGGACACTCCCAGGGTCTGGGGCATCCACAACTTCTCTGGTAAATCTATTCCAGTGCCTCACTGCCCTCACAGTAAAAAAATTATTCCTAAGCCATAATCTAAATCTGCTCTCTATCAGTTTAAACCATTGTTCCTTGTCACTACAGGCTCTGATAAAAAGTCTTCTTATAAGCCCCCTTTAAGTACTGAAAAGCTGCAATAAGGTCTTCCCTGAGCCTCCTCTTCTCAAGGCTGGACACCCCCAACTCTCTCAGCCTGTCCTCATAGGAGACCTGCTTCAGCCCTTTGACCATTTCGGTGGCCCTCCTTTGGGCCCACTCCAGCATGCCCACATCTTTCTTGTCCTGGGGACCCCAGAGGTGGATGCAGTGGTCCAGGTGGGATCTCACCAGAGCGGAGTAGAAGGACAGAATCACCTCCCTCAACCTGCTGGTCACACTCCTTGTTAAGCAGCCCACGACATATTTGGGTGTCTGGGCTGCAAGAGCACGTTGCTGGCTCATGTCCAATTTTTCATTCATCATCCCTTGTCCTTTCCTGTCTTAGAATGCCAGAGATATCCATGTGTTCCTAGAATATTTCTAGCTGCTAATTTTACAGCAGCTTCTCCTTCATGCATAGACTCCTTGTCCTCATCATTTTGAGTTTCATAAACTCCTCTGTATCTTTGCTGTCACTTCATCTCATTCCCTGAACACTTTCCTGACCTTGATCCTAAGCAAGTGTGAAACTTCTTCAGGGAGAACATCATCCCATGTGACAAAAGGGGCCAAAGGGCTTGGTAGGTGTAGATAAGACTTAAAATAAAACCTTACCTGAATAGTGAGCTCCTCTGCCTCTGCTGGGATAAAGGAGATCATATCCAGGATGGTAACGATTGCACCTAGGTTTGCTGAAGAATTGTTTATTGTGGTTATCTCCCTTCTTGTCTGTTCCTTAAGCTGTGCAAGGTAGGAGGGTAGATCTACTTTTGCCTCGGGGCTGTTGACCAAGGACTGGAACAGAAGATAACAACTCATCACATGTGTGAAATTCTCTAACCTCACTGAGAGAAAGGTGACTCTGGATGATTTGTGGGTGGGAAGAGCACTGTGGGAGGATACCAAGGCTGAAAACCAAGGCCTGGCACCCATCTGTCAGATGTAGTGGCCAAGGGTGTGGGCACTATAGGAAGAGCCTGGGGATGAGGCTGGGCAGTGGCCCCGAATTGTTCCTACAGCCTCACTGTTGGTGTGCTCTGTAACATGCTCTGGGCTTGTGCTTGAGCACGGCTCAGGGAACGCTCCAGGCCAGCAACTGCTCCTTATGGATGCCATGGACAAGGTCACCTTGCCTGGGAGACAAAGCGCTCATGTGTATGGACATCATCCATGCAGTGCCTCGGGTCCTCCGGGCCCTGGGAGTGGCCTCAGCTCTTTTGCTGGCTGGTGTAAATAGAGCCAAACATTCTTCATATCTTTCAAAATAAACTTCTAAATGCTTCATATATTTTAGATTATGATAAGCAAAAATCATGCAATCAACATTTTTGCTCTTTCTTCCCACCCACCTCCCCAGCCCAACCTCTGCAAACCCCTGAGTGTTACCTCAGCACTACTCAGCAGGTCGTTTATTGGTCCGGACAGACAGTCATTCCTTGCAAGCTTCCATGAGCTGTTGATGCACTGGTAAATTGCGTTGCCTCTGGTAAAACCTTCGGGATTTTTTACATCACAACATGGCTTTATTAATGTGGCCCCTTCTGTTCCAGTGCCCAATCTGTCTGAGCAGGAAATTTTCTTACCTGTACAGAGAGGAGACAGAGGTAGAAAATAAGAAGCAGGGAGATGAATAAATTACCCCCACAAAACTTGTGATCTGTTCAAATATCTTTAAATTAGGACTTCCGCTTACTGCCCTCATTAATTATGACCTTTCAGGATGTATATGTCTCACATTTCCAGTTTCTGTGAATCAGGAAATTAAAAAGGAAATCTAATAAAGCTCCGATTTTTGAGTACTGAATCCAATCAACAAACCAACACCCAAAGACACAGATTTATCTGTTAGATTACAGGGTTAGATGGAGCTGAAGTGGGATTATATTGACCATTAAGTGAACAATCATTCATACAACGTTTATTCTCTTAAGATACTCAGTACTGCTGTAGCACTAACAGGAAATTGATTAAGACCTTGATAGGGAGGCCTGAACACCTTTCTGATGAACAGTGAGTGTTGCTAATCGTCTTTGATTGGCTTAGTCATATTAGTAAGTATCTGCTGATTAAAGTGATTAAAGTAATTAAAGTGTCTGCATATTTATTGCCTAAGAGAGTGAAATTTGGCAGATACAGTGATTCAACTGTAGGCAGCACTGCTGTGGAAAAAAGAAAATTTCTGCATTAGGGGGATGTCTAACATTTCTTCCTTTCCCATTTAGAATAAAAGAGCTGAAATATCCAAACTCTTGTCAGAACTAAACATCAAAGCTGGATTTAGCAATGCTGAATTCTCATTACCAAACATTCCCTGCAGAGCTGACTGGAAGCTGCCCTGGTCTCTGCAGCACCTCACAGAGGTTGCCCTTGTGTTCAAAGTGGAAATGCTCTCCCACAGGCTGCCCTCCTGAGCCAGATGAGGCACCACAGTCTTTGATCCTTGCTAAATTGTTGGTGCAAGCTGGGAGCTGCATGACCACATTTCAACACAGGGGATGAAGCTTGGTGGTGCAGCCTGCACCAGAAGGAAATAGGGACAATAGTGACTAAACTGTCACTGCTTTGGAACATACTTGCACTGCTCTCAAATACAGCAAAGACAATGCATCTTGTCTATTTATTTTTTTTAAATTACATCAAAACCAATATTTTCCTCTCTGTGTGAAACTTTCCCATCAGACAAGGAGACAAAAGTTCTTGGATAACAAAAAGCTGTTCATGTTAGATGTCACTGGTGATGAATTTATGGCACCTGATTTAACAAAGATATTGAGATGTCCTATATAACAGCAATAAACATTAACTTTTTTCTTACCAGGTATCAACTGCAGTCTTATATGTTCACTGTCAACTCCCTGTCCGATGCGGTTGATAAACTTGCAGTATGCCACAAACTCTTTCTCTTTGTTACATTCTTTTTCCGTGTGATTGTACATGTAGCAAAGCAAATTGTCTTTTTTCTTTTTCTCTGTATGGGTGGATGAAGACAGGTTAACACAGATTTGGGGTCAGTCAACTAAAACCAGCAGAAAGCACCAGCAAAACTTTCTTTTCTGTGAATACTAGGAAAAAAACTTTCCTTTGTGAAAAATCTCCCTCTCTGTATGCTGATCTCTGTGTCTTACTCCCCCTGTAATAAATCTGGCAGCTGCTGCATGATCAATACCTTTTCATTTACTGGTGTGTGAGCAAATCCTCCCCAAACCCTCTTAACTGTGCAGTAACCAAAATTTGCTTTGAAAATAATTTTTGAGAGTACTCTTCCTGCCTTTACCACAGGTGTTTCATTTAGGTTGGGATACTGTTTTGCTGTTCTTATATGGTTCTTTTGAACTCAGGATCTGTGCCACACTCCCCCTGCTTTTCAGAACGCCTGTGCCTGAGGGTGAGTCTCCAGCTGCAATCTCCTCCAACAACATCCTTGCCTTTTTCTTAGCTACTGAAAGCCTTCTCAGTCACCACCTGCTTTACTTCTCAGCCTGTTGTTTTTCCACTCCTGCATGTTTCCTGAGTTATTTTTGGTAGATCATATTTGCTTTTTTTTCTCAATTAACTGTTTTGTAACTCACTCAAAAAGTTCTAGTATATAAAAAACAACTTACTTGAAAACTTATAGTATATAAAAACATGTCAGGGAAGTTGCAGAATTGCCCTAAATTTGAAGACATAGAAGCTTAGGCTTTTATATTGTTGACAACATGCCCCCTGTATCCTCGAACAAAATGGAACAGTTTTTTGAATTACATTCTTAATGGGCTACTCGACATTTTTCATGAATTAGTAGATTTTCTTAAGTAACATTTTCTCGATACTCATTTTAAAAAGTGGCAGAATGGCAGATAAAAGCAAATCAAAGGAGTTTAGCGGTTTCCAATCTGAAGAAGGGTCAGGATGTTCACTGCTCCCTGCCTGGCAAGTCAAAACAAACATTGAGTTTACTTATTATGGATTTATCACTACAGCAATGACTTCAGTTCAGTATAAATCCCAGCCAAGTTCCCCAGGCATGCTAACTGTCCTAAAAAAAGTCCATTTCCCTTTTTTTGCACCCTCAGAAGTACTTCTGGGTTGTCATGAAAGCAATAAGTAAGACTTGTTTAGACTGAAAACAAAAACCCCAGAGACTGGGTTGTGACATATAGTGAAACTAATGATGCTGCAAGTTTATCATGTCTTACCAACTTGAAATTCATTTTGTTGAACCACAAATGTAACCCTGTAGTCTCTCACGGTCTTTGCACTTATGCAGCACTCGAGGGCATGTGGCACTTGGCACTGTATCGATGTTGCAATGGGGTCTACCAGGATGTTCTGCCTCAGGGGCAAGGAAATCACCGCGATGGTCACATTGGCAGAACTCTCCAGATTTTTCTGGGAGAATGTGCAGATGTAGGTGCCTAAAAGAAGTCATACAAAACCATGTGTCAGTTGACAGACGTGCTCCTCAGCTTTTGCATGGTCATGAAAGCTGAACAAGTACAGTGCTGTTGGCAACATCCAGCCTTGCTGTCCTCCAACACTTATAACCGTGGGGGCTTTTCATTTACTGTGGGCGGGCTGCACAGTGATTTGCAGGGCTAGGGATGCTGTAAATGATCTGGTACAGAGATTTCATTGCCTATCTAGCCAATGAGACCATATTCACTCACCTCTCCAGTCCTGTGTGGCAGATTTCACTGAGAGCACAGACGTGGCTGGGAATTTGCTATTTTTGATGCACATATCACAGTCTACTGTTTTTGTGTCATTTCCAGACTGGATTTTCCAACTGATGCTGTCATAATTGCTCACATCACTTTCGCATGTTACATTGAACGGGTATCCCTCAGAAACTGTTGAGTTTGTGCTTGAAGATATCGTTACGTGGGCTGAGACAACACAGGATGAGAGTCACATTGGTGAGAGTTACTTTTAATTCTATTCTTGCAAATTCTGTGTGCCACAGAGGGCCACCTATGCACTAAAGTGCTGTTGTTCTGTCACAAGTCCCTGCCTCTCACCTTTCCGCAGGTACGTGACTTCGATGCTTCGAGTGCGCCTGGCTCCGTGTCCAGTCTCCAGCTTACACGTGTATGTGGTCACTGCACCTGACTTCTCCAGTGGGCACAGTGACTCGTTGATGTTGAGTTGGTATCCAGTGCAGTTTCCATTCAAGACAGATACTCCTAGAGAAAAATAAGCATTGTTTGAAGGGCTGTAGATGTCCAGAAATACCTCTGGGAAGAACAAGCAATTACTCCAGCTATGGAAACCCTTGTGGGTTTGTATGTAGTTGACAGCATGGCACTTTTAACTCATCATTGCTGAAGTTCATTCACATCTTTTACTCTGGCAACACTCACAGAGTGGCAGCACTCAGCTCTGTGCTGAGATTCCTCCTGCCAAAACTAGTCGGAAAGCAACAACATTGCTTGGAAACCTCAGGGTCAACCAAAATGAAAAGTATTCTGGTTTAAGCCTAACCTCATTATCTGTGATATTTAGGGTGAGTAAAGGTAAGTAAAAGAGGAGTAAACACTGCAGGTTTTAATATTTCCTAATTTTGAAATAAAAATGTGGAGGTACTTGACAGTCATTCAACTTAAAATCTGAAGAGTGCTGGTTTAGCTGTGAGCACTAAAGCTGTCCCATGCTTTGTCCCATGCACGTGAGAGCAGAGCGGAGTTCCTGGGAGAAAGCCTGACCACAGGGAAGCAGGAGTGAAACAGCCCATTGCAGTAGGCCGGGATCCCCTCTCCCTGCAAGCACAGCTGAACTCTGGTAACTGTCCTCTGTGGAAGTGACTGCGTGCAAGAGCTTTGAAGATTTTATCTCATTTTGCTGCCCTGCTTTAAGTTTCATTTACAGCAAATCGTTAACAATAAACAGTTACTTCATACTCATAAAATACTAAGAGGGCAATGGACCATTTAGGGTGAGTGTTCATAAACATTTTACGAGTATTTCTGTTCATGTTACTTTGAAGCTCTTTATGGCACATTTACTTGGTGCCTTATTAACTGTTTATATTGGAAAGCCTTATGGGATGCCTCTGACTCAATTGGTATGTGATGTATCACAGCTACAGGTGGAGAGGCAAACAGTGCTCATGTTTAGCTGTACTGCAGCTGCTTCACAGTGCAGCAGTTGGACCTCATGACTGCCAAATCTCAGTATGTGGTACATGAAAGATCTTTGTACCCCAAGGGTGCTTCTGGAGACAGCAGTAGAGACTGAGGCAATCATCCTTGCTCTCAAAATTAGACCGTGCAGAAATAAGCTTTTTGGAAGAAGCTGGTGTGCTGCTGGTCCAGGCAGCTGTTTCCATCCAGGATGGCACAGTTTAAGGCATCAGTGTATGGACATGCCTGAAAACCCACTGGCACCTGCACAACACATACGGAGTCTGTCCTTCCCCTCACCACTCACATCTTTGGAGCATATCCTGTATTCATCCTAGGACTTTGGGGCAGCCAGTTAGGAGGAGACCATTGAGCAATGAACAAACCTAGCACATGAAAGACAAATTTTTGTTAATCTTACCTGTAATGTTGATTGTTCCATTTACTTTCCAGGAAACCTTAAGCGATTTCAAGTGTCTGTCAATGCAGCACAACAGCAGAAGACCCTTTTCTTGCACTTCAGGACTGTTACACGTGACATCGATGTCCTCAAAGTTTGGAGTGACATTTAGTGGAAAGACAGATATTGTTTCTGTGGCATTGTGTATCTCTGTGTGAGATGGACTGCTCATTATGAACATGCAACTATAGGAACCTGTAAAGCAAAACCGACAGTTTTTGCAGAGTTTGCCTCTGTTTTGGAATTAGGAGCTACTTCCACATCTAGTTTTCACATGATGCTCTGCAGTGGCTCTGCTACTTGTTGATCAACATGTACCCTCCATCACCTGCACAATGCTTTCTGCAGAACCTTGGTGCCAAATGTATCAGGAATAGGATTCAGTGTTGATGGGTACTTGGGATCAGTGTTCTCAGACTGAAATACTTCAAATCTGGCTGACTAGGTGCTTTTGGGATCTGTATATTTCCCATAGTCCTTCTGGCAGCAGTATGTCATGCTAAAAAGGTTTCTACACAGAATGGGTGACAGAAAGGTGCCCAGGGTAGACTCCACCAGAACTGGCCTTGGAGTGTAGGCTCTTGAGCTGCTCAGAAGGCATTGCCAAAGAGAGCAGAGTATTTATCACAGAATCACAGAATATGCTGAGTTGGAAGGGACCTATCAGGATCATTGAGCCTAACTCTTGGCCCTGCACAGGACACTCCATGAGTCACATCATGTGCCTGGGAGCATTGTTCAAACACTTACTGAACTCTGTCAGGCTTGGTGCTGTTACCACTGCCCTTGGGAGCCTGTTCCAGTGCTCAACCACCCTCTGGTGAAAAACTTTTCCCAGTTATCCAAAACCTCCCCCTACTCTGCTTCAGACCACCTCTTTGAGTCCTATCCTTTGTCATCAGGGAGAACAGCTCTGTACCTGTCCCTCTGCTTCCTCTCATCAGGAAGCTGAAGACCACAATGAGGTCTCCCCTCAGTCCCCTCAAGGCTGAACAGACCAAGTGACCTCAGCTGCTTCTCAAATGGCTTCCGCTCCAGACCCTTCACCATCGTCATGGCCTCCTTTGGACTCTCTCCAATAGCTTGATGCCTGTTTTGTATTTTAGTGCCCAAAACTGCCCCCAGGGCTGGATGTGAGGCCTCCCCAGCCCAGAGCAGAGTGGGACAATCCCCTCCCTTTTGCCTGGCTGGCAATGCTGTGCCTGATGCCCCCTCAGGACATGGCTGTCCTTCCTGGCTGCCAGGGCACTCCTGACTCACATTCAACTTGTCATCAACCAGGATCCACAGGTCCCTTTCTCTTTATCAGCCACTCTCTCAGGCACCCTCTGGATGCAGCCAGGCTTGGTTTTGAGATTGGCAATCGGAGCTCCAAATTTCCTACATATTTTAAGTATGTGGGTTTCCCTTCCCCACTGGGATAGCCAAGTGAGCAGACCACTTACATAGGAGTGGAGACAGCAAGGTTCAGGGCATCCTCAGTCCAAACAACTTTGGATCCACTATTCCTGCCTCGCATGTGTGTGCACAAATACCTGGTCACAGGCCACCCTTTTTGAAGTTGAATGTAGAATTCATGGTCCAAAGGTAAGAACTGAGTGGGAGCTTGAGCCCAAGCTCTGATAATACCTAATAATTCCCCTGATAGCTACTCCCAGAAAAATGCTTCCAGTTTACCTGTTTCCGATTTTCAAAAATCCCTAAACATGCAAAACTGTAACTCTGAGCTCTGATTAGTTAGGTCATGTGTGTGAAGGAGGCAAGGGCATTAAGGACAAATTCAACCACAGCCTCCAGTTACCACACCAAGAAGGTGGGAAGGCCTCAGAGCCATGTGGTCACCACCATCTCCCCTGACACGACAGTGATGCCTGGCACTTAGAACATCCAGTACAATCAGTTCAGTCAGTTCACACCTTACTGGCAATGCCAGTCAGTATGTAGATCATTATTGAAAACAACAGGAAAATTACGAGGGGCAGTGTAATTTTCACATTTCTTCTAGGAAAATGCAGCCACTGCATTCATATTTGCTTTTTATAGAACTAGCCACACTAAAGATTTACAGCTGCTATTTTAACAATGGAAAATCATACCAGAATCCTTTGTCGTAGCATTGGTAATTTTAAGAATCGATCTTCTGGTTGCTAAAACTGTCTCTATTGAATACCGGGAGTCAGCTGAGATGGTCTGGTCAAAGTGATACCAGATCACATAGGCAAATGTTGAATTTATCTCACAGGTCAGTCTTACTGTGTCCCCTTCAAAAATGTTCGAGGGTTGCACGGTGAAGTTTGTCTGATCTGGGAAGACAGAGAGCAACATTCTGCATTACTGTCACTTCAGCTCACATCTTTATGGTATCTTTCATCTTACGGGGGTCCCAGGTTCTTCACATCAGCTGCAGGGCACCACCTCTGATACAGGCCATGGGATTTTCCCTCAACATATTCTTTTAGTATCTTTCTGAGCTAAAGATTCCAGAAGGTTTTATGCAAAGATTTAGAAATATTATTTATCACCACCACTACTTTCCAATTAGATAAGCTGGGAGGAGAAGCAACCAGGTTGAAGCAATCCCCTGAGACAGACAGTCCAGCACTCAGTGCACTGAGAGCAGAACACCTCCAGGGCACGTGATCGGCAGCTGAATTGTAACACGCTGTCCAGCAGCAGCACAGAAAATGTGCCAAGGAAGCAAAGGGGAATGTGCTGTCATGTAAACTGCAAGAGTTTTATGTTTTGCTTTAAAGAGTAGGAAGTGCTGGCAGCCTGACGTTCTTAGAGCTGTCTCAGTTCTGGAGATGAATTAAGGGGGTTCAATCTCTCTCCCCTGGACAGACCACATCAGGGACCATATAGAATCGTTTAGGCTGGAAAAGACCCCTACAATCATCCAGTCCAACCAATAACTGATCGGTGGAGTAGCTGGAAGTCTTTGGTTTTTCACGGGAGGTACTGCATGCATGGTCCTCTCATGAAGGTGCTAAGCTTTGGTGACACAGGATAAAATGAAACAGCTAAGAAATAAATGTTTCTTGAAAGTCCAGTACCAAATCATCAACAGTACAGGGCAGCTACATGATTCAGGCTAAAAATACTAAAGTAAAGGTTGAAGGAAAGTACTGAGAGCTTTAAACTTACTAGTGATTACTCTTGTGAAGGTAGATTGGTTTAGCTGGTACGATGAATCCAGAAACTGTGGTACAGCTCTGTTGGAATCTCCAACTTGAGTGAAACTTGCTGCTCCTGTTCTTACTTCATAGTTCACAAAAACACTTCCAGGGCTAAACAGATACAAGAATGAGAGAAGCACCAGAATTAAATATCCCTGTATATTAGTGGTTTTCTATGTTGTGGTGACCCATCTTGCATGGCTGGGAAGGCCTGATAGGACTCCCCTGGGGAGGCTCCTCTCAGGACTCAAGACTTACTCTGGTATACAAGAAAGTTGTGCTACAGCCCTTCCCTAAGAACGAACACCTTTCTGTGACATCTTCCTTGTCTGATGTTTATTTGTAGTAAACTTTCCTTAGACACCTAAAATACAGCTGTATGTAAATATGTGTGGACAGCAGCAATGTCTCTTTTATCCAAGGCTGTATCCAGAGTCAGTGTACTAATTCATCTTCCTTGTGGCCAAGGAAATGATGTTAGGTTTATTTGCATTCTTTCCCCCTTTGGGTGGAGCTCAGTCTTTTCCATAAAAGGCTTTGATACAGATGGAGAATGATTATGTTTCTTGCACTTTTGCACAGTGATGAATTCTGCCCACAATCCCATTTCCATGCTCACAGTTGGGCTTTGCTTTACAGCAATTATTCTGTTATTCAGTGTGTGTATACTGGGAGTGGGTTCTAGCCAGAGTGAATGTAGCTTTTGCTGACTCGTGTCTCATTGAGACTGGACACAAAGATTTATGTCTTCCAGGAAAAAATGAAATTATTTACTTACCTGAAACCCGTTACTGTTGCTGATACAAAGCCTGGTAAACATCTGTAGCTGGCATTAAACTGTAAACAAAGACATGTAACATGGTGTAAGTCCTCTGTGTATTACTGCAGTGTGCTTAAAACAGGAAACTCTCCTTTCCTAACGTGAGTAAGGACATGTAACATATCTGATACAACAGGCCTGGTGCTCTCCTGGTGTCATGGAATACATTTCTGTTCATGGTTTCACTCCATGTGTACCCATATGGATTTAAGCTAGGACCAATAATAAGATTTTTTTTTCATGCTTTATATACAAAAGATCCCTAAATACTTTCCAGTGTATTAAAATGAATGGGAATATTTTCATTGCCATCAATGGAGTCAGCTTTGGCCCACCTTGTAGCTCCCACTGCTGCACATTTCCCAGCTCCCCACAGAGACACTGACAGACCACCCAGGCACTTGGGGTAAACACCATATTTCTTACGGGGCTCTCGACCTTCAGAGATGAAAAACTAAAGTTATTACCGCTTTTTCAAGGTCCACTTTGTATTTTTGGTATAACACAGAGGAGGAATCCTTGAGATCATCCTGGAAGTCTGTGTCGAGTCTGACTGACATATTCATTACAATGGACTCTCCCATACCGCATGAGTCTGTAAGGAAAGACATAAAAATAAATGCTAAATAATCAAAAACAATGCTTATGAGGTGAAAATCTGGTGAAAATCTGATGAGATGAAACTTTCTTTGCTCAGCAAAAGCTGAAAGTCACAAAGAGGCATGGAAGTGACTCCAGGAGTTGGGGCTCCAAATGCAACTAACTATCTGCAAGTGCTTGGGTCAAGGTGGGCCCATATCACAAGGAGAAGAGCTTTAGACTGTCTCTGCAGACTGTCCACATTCACATGTGGTGTGGTAGCCAGCTCAGTCCTGATGTGCTGTTTTATCACACCTTTTATCACTATTCTGGCCTCTAACCAGTATATGAGCTGCACAGCGATGAAGTTCTGCCCCGTGTCTCCTTACCTTCAGTCTGGGGCTCACAGTAAGGTCCATAGAAAGGCATTTTCTGCATGTAGCTACAGGGCAGGGCTGGTTCCAGGCTCAGAGAAGGGCAGGGCATCACATCACTGCACACCGTGCTTGGCCAGGCATATCCATTTTGACAGAAACAGCAGCTGCTATTCTCACCACTGGGCAGGCAGACTGCAGTCAGACAGAGAAATACCATGAGAATGGTAAATGGGGCATAGCTATTGCAAGATAAATATTTACCTTTCTGTGTCTTCATGACAGGGATCTCAAAATATTGCCCTTCTTGTGAGTTCACTTGAATGATGCCAAAATGATGATCTGACACCTTGCAAATTTTACTCTACTAATTTTAAATGACTAACCAGAAAGGGGAACCAGACTGGTACAGGGAAAAGTCCAATCAATTACTTTTAAGTAACTGAATGGAGATGTGAAGTCTGATCCTAAATATTTACCTGGCATACTGGCCAGGGTCTCATAATACTTTTCAGACTGGATATTTTTATGTCACCTGAGCCGAAAGCAAGTGTATAGGCTTTTAAAGATTGTAAGAGCAAGATCATTCAGGGTCCCAGTGGCTAATGAGGTGTTGTGTTGTTCTGTGCCCTGGCAGATGCTGTGTGAGAGAAGGTAACATTATCACTAAGTGCTTTAAAGCATTAAAAAAAAGAAACCAACCAAAACCAAAACCAAAACCAAACAGAACACATCACCGTAACTTCTTCTGCTCTTAATGTGTCATCGGCCAAGTAAGATATTAACAAATTGATTTTCACACATTACACGTGAGCCGGAAGGCCTTTATAAGATCCATTTGCATGTTGTGTTGGGAACTGTTGAACACTTCCTTTCACTGCTTTATGGGCCAGCAATAAAAAAGTATCAAATCTCCTCTGCTGTTGTAAATGCTTGGTGTGTTTGTATATCCTCCACTGTATTATTCAGATGTGATGTAGCGCAACCACAATTCATGTCATAAAACCTGTCTGATATCTTGCCCTGTAAGAATAGGTTAAGTGAGTTCTATCTCACCAGCCTATCTCTGTCAGGGTCAAAGTACAGCCTCGTACAGCCATTTACGTTCCAGATACAGGAGGAGGGAAGTAAACAGTCTGATAACGGCTGTCACAGCTTCCTGAAACTTGAAAGTAACTCAGACTGCTTTCTAGCCAAACTGGAGCAAAATCCTTTGGCTCAGGCTTCCTCCGGCTTTGTCCCTTCCTTAGGAAAAGAAAAGCATTCAGAGCTATTCCTAATGCCAACATTATATAAAGAGGAGTGGTGAGAGACTGATAACAAATATGCCGTTGTGAGCTACAGCTTCGGCAAGCGTGATGGGTGGTAAAAGTGGGAGACATCAAATACTGACAAAACCCCACATTATCCAGAATAAACACATCAATAACCAACCCACCTGTTGTAATGCTGATGTTTGAAATTGTTGTTTGTACATTTGAAATATTAATTGGAAGTGTAAGATCGATGTTTTTGAAATAGTCTTCGATTTGGTCCAGATAAGATGAGTCCTCCAGGCTTACTTCAATGTCAACAGTGTACTCCGGAAAGGGGAGGTCAAGAATAAGCACTGAAAGAGAAATAGAATGAGACTGCAAAGCTGTGTTTGAGGGTAAATCACAAATTGATGGCGTCCAGTTTAGCATTCGGGGTCTTTGTTGCTATTTAATGGTAGCTTAGTATGGCATTCTGCTTAAGGAACCTTCTTGCTTCCCACTCAGCAGATATTCTGCTTCTGTTCTATCTGCTGCTTGTCTGACAAAAGCCAGATTTCTTTGGTGTCAGAGCACAGGAAGCTGATACAAATGGCATAACATATTGTGCCAGTTTGGGCACAAATTTAGGAGCAAACACTTTAAGACTTTATCACCCCAAGACATGTATTCATAGAATAGCTGTCTCATCCCTTCTCTCCTTAGAGTCAGTAGGTTGATGGGTTGCCAAACACAGACTGAGCCATATAGTATTATCTTGTCTTTAGCTGATCCCATGAGTTTTCTCACTTTATTCTTCCGATTCTGTTCCCCATCGCACTGAGGGAGAGTGAGTGAGTGGCACTGTGGTGCTTGGCTGGGGTTAAACCACAACCACACCTCATCATTCATGTTCTCAGTTCAGTACATCAAGAGATGCTCTCCCTAACCACAATTTCACCCTTGGCTTACTAGAAACCTGCCCTGTTACCATACATTTGTGTACATACTGTTTCGCTTCTGCCTTTGCATCTCTGGGTAGAAGCTTTCCTGTCCTAGTGTGCTGTCAATCTGTGGGAAAAAAAAAAAAAGAGGGTGAGGTCTGTGAGTATAACAAAGTGAAACTTTGTCTGCTGTTGTTGGCAAAAGAAATTAGTGAAGAAAATACTGACACAGGTAATTTTTTCCCACTAATCTTGGCCTCATATCTCCAACCCCCCACCCCATCTTCCTCTTTAAACATAAAATTTCTATCTTCCAAGCAGGGAAGTGTTAAGCACCAGCTGAGGGATGTACTGAGTTTGCAGATGCCTCTTTGCATATCTCTGCAAGCCAACTGTCTCATCTTAGGAGGATTTTTGTATCTGAGCCTCAAGGCCTCTATGGGGCAGACACAGTGCACTTTGTCCTGGGCCAGCCTTGTGAACTGCTTGGGAAACCCGGTCACTCGGCCTTTGAATCCCGAAACTGGACTCTGATAACCTTTTGCTTTCCTCTTTGCTCTGAGCTCCCACCTCTGCAGCAGCAGAGCCAGCCCACACAGGAGAAGAAAGGGGATTGAAAAGCCTTGGCTCCAGCTCAGTTGCCAGGTCAGCTATTTTGGGGCCATCAGTAACACACAGCTGACCAGGGCAGGGGTGGCACCATTTCACTATGACTGGGTTTACACAGGCTGCAGCCAAGTGAGATTCAGACCATTTTATCTTTTTTTAATTGTGCCCTAAAAATACATTGGCACCACCATTAGCAAGAAAGGCTAAAGAGCAAGCAAAGACGAAGGCAGGAAATTTGCATCTTTGCCAGTTTCTTGGTTCTTACTGAAACCTTTATTTACAGAAAGGGTGAATAGCTTGGCAACTCTTAAGTCATCTCTTTACACAAAGGAATCATCTGGTGGGTGATTAGAGCTGGGTTTGATATTGCAGCTGTGCTGGGCTGAGGATCCCAAGGCGTGCTGGCACTTTTTGCACTGCTGAGATGTTACCTCCACGTTAGAGGCTGGCTGCAAGAGTTACAGAAAGTGCACTGTGACCCACATCTTCCTCCAGGTTTGGACTCAGTGGTTTCCTTTTTCAATTATTCTCCCAATCAACTGCAGGGTATTGCTAGGTTGCTAAATACTTCACATATTTCACACCATTAAGTAATGACTCATCTGAAGGCTGTCCCATGATCAATGGTGCTAAAAAAAGAGGTGTTGCTTTTTTCATGAAAACTCCTAAGTGATGAGATGAAGACAGCTTGAAAAAACAGACCGAACAAGATATTTGGCAACTGTTAGACATCTGCTGAAGCACAGGTGAGGCTGCTGCAACCAGACATATCTTGGTTTGCCAAGGCAAGGGATAGTGGTAGAAAGAGCTTAAGGAGTTCCCACCTTCTTCTTCACATTTCCTTTCCTTTTTTTCAACTTTCTCAAAGAAAGAGGTTCTCCATTCACTCACAATGGAGAAGACAAAAGAAGTATTGTCTGGTCTAATAATAATTGTGATGACCAAGAGTTGGTACATTCGTAGACTAGTTTTCTTTACCAGATTATATTTACTTCCATTTGGTTAGACTCTTGGTTTCTCTGTTCCTCTTTTGTCTTTTTTGTTAGGGACTATTTGTGCAGAAATTGTCTGCTAACAAACCTATGTACAGGATGAAGCACAAAATGGCTTTCCATAATTCACACTATTGGTGAAACAAAAGAGATCTATGAGAATTATTGAAAAAGTGGGAAACTGAAGTAAAATCTCAGTTCATGGGCAACATTTAAACACAAATCACTCAGGAGTGGTGTTTTGGTCATGTACACTTGTCCCACTGCTGAGACAGTCCTGTCACCTACCTGCAAACACGTCACTTCTAGATATATTTGGTTCTTCTCTCATAGGATGGGTGAATTCCACCCAGGAGCAGTGCCCACATAACTGTTGTGTAGGCTTAGCTCCAGGGACAGCAGATGGAATCCCTTGCAGACCAACACAGGTGAGAAACAAGATGTGTTTTGTTCAGTGCTTTCTGGAGAAGCTTTAAGACTGGGAAACACGAAGAGCCCAGTTTTGGATTTCTCCATCTCTTTTACACACTCTGGGTTCAGATTCCCCCCCAGTCTTATTCTGACTTCTTCCAAGGTTTTGTGGGTGTAAAGGAGAACATCAGGGTGCTACAAGCAGAGACCCAGTAAAAGCCAGTGGGGCTGGGGAAGGATACTCACTACGTATGAGAATGGATAGAAGTTTGAGGCCTGTGGTGTCTGGCAGCAGGCTGAGAGCAGCAGGAACAGGCAGTGGAGACCTGCAGTGGCTGGGGACAGCATTTTGCCTGGTGACTTTGCTGTGCAGCCTGAAAAGACAATGAAGCAAAAGGACCAGGGAATTTTCGTCTGACTTACACAGGAGGAAACACCAGTCCACTCCACAAAAACAGTGTCTTCTGCCTCCTTCAGCAACTCTGCCTGTTCAGTCCATGCAAGACAGGCCTTAGAACAAAGCCTGTACTTATTCCTGTGCACTGCCATCAGACTGTTTCCCCCATCTCTCCTTTTTCTCATGTCAGCTGTACCTACTCAAAAAAGGAGAAAGAAATTTCCTGGGGAAATCTGAGTCCTAAGCAGATTCCTAACAGGAACAAAGGAGGTGCTAGAAATCTGCCATGAGAAAAGCTGACTTTGGATCTTCAAATATCCCTCTCAGTGGTACTTGGGAAATGCACAGCCAGGAGATGAGGGAACAGTTAGGAATGTTGCTGTAACTGAGGGCCTGTCCTGTTGCAGCAGGGAGAGCTGTGCTACTGGCTGTATCCCACTCTGAAGAGGGTTTTAGCCATGAGCTCAGCTACAGATTTCTGTGTGTTTGTTACCCCTTGGCTAGGAATGGACACAACAAAGAGTGGCATCTCCTGGAAATAATATGTGTTATCTTGAGGTTTTAGCACACTTCTCCATTAATTGCACTGAAGTTAACAAATAACTAAACTAGAATCTAAGAACAATGACACACAAGAATATAATGTGGTGCCTGAAATCACACACACACCCCCACACCCACACCCACTCCCCCACACACATCCCCTAACACACGTCTCTCAATAACATTTTCTACTTAATTAATACCTGAGCTAATTTAGTCACACAGCAGATTGGATGATGAAACATAAAAGGAGAGGTAAAGCATTCATGGACCCTTATAACTAGTGCTGACACATTTATGCAGCCAAAGGGATTAGAGCAAGGGACATGAAGAATACATAAAAGATATATGTTCTGCTATGGATATGATCTTTCTGGTTATTCCTAACAAAGCACTTTCCTAGCTCCAGAATTAACAACTAGTAGAGAGCTACAGAAAAGGGCAGAACCCAAGAGGATTGTGAAAGTCATTTTAAGCACCAAGGAAAGACTCTAAGCATAGTACTGAACAGCATCTGAGTGGGTAACATCAGCCTGATTGAAATCATGAACCCTTGTAAAATTACCATCTTTTTGCATTGAAAAGGCTGTTCATCCAAACTCAAGTTTTGGAAGGCAGTGAGTCACTAGGAGAAAACAGACAAATCAGCACCTCCTGAGATCAGTGGCTGCCTATTGCAACCATCATTTACCAGAGCTGGTGCTCCCAAGCAGACTGGGGCTTTGCTGGCACTTTCCTGCTCAGAGGAGTCCATGACTGAAAATGACAACATGAACATGATCTGTGTTCTCACCTCGTGAGTTGGAAGAGGATGGCAAGGACTTTATAGCCAAGCATGTACTCGATGTCACCAAGGTGGGTGCCCAGCAGGGATTTGTGACTCTTCTCACCAAATGTGGTTCTTAGAGAGATCCACCTGGAGTGGAACTTCACCTAGATACTGACCTGGTTAAAAGATAGGAGGCAAAAGTAGGAATAAATTATTTTCTTTTCCAGTACAGTGATGTCATCACCAGAGCCCTGCAGGAATGAGGTGTAAGCCTGTACCTTACTCTCTGTTCTCAAGTGATGTGGAAAAAGCATGGATGCGACACCATGGAAAATTTTGCATGGTTGAGACTAACAAAAGGAAAGCCTGCCTGCGAAGATCTGTGTTGGGGTCACAGGAGACTGAGTGACTTGATCATGAAATTCAGCACTGATAAGTGTAAGGTAGAAAGAAATGATCAGGACATTATGTATTCTGTGATGGACTCTGAACTGACAATCACCACTCAGAAATGGGGTCTGAAGAAAATGTCAACTGAATTCTGAGATGAAATTAAAGAAGGAAAATTAATTTTAAGATCTTTTAGGATAGCAACAGAGGGAAAAAAAAACAAAACAAAAACAAAAAACCCCTCCAAACCAACATAAGCAAAACAAAAACAAAACAAAAGTAAATCAGAATAAAATAAAAGAAATGAAGAAAGAAAAAAAAAAGAGAGAGAAAACTCTTTTATCTAGACATCTGAGATGACACAGTATAGCTGCTCTCATACTTCTACACAGGAATAACCAGAAAGGACATCAGAGTATCTTCCCACCCCACTCCAAAATTTATTAAAATAAAAGAGTGTTACAGGCATTTTTTAAATCCAATCAATGAACGGCTAACAGAATTGGAGGAAAAAAAATGTGGGGAAATTTTTTCAGTTTCCTAGGCATGTCTGTCACTATATCCAGAATTCTACAAAAGAGACTATTTTGCCATTTTGAAGACGTCATCCACTTGTAACAAACTCAAGACTTCCATGAATCTTGCTGATCCCAAGATCATGATGGATCAAAGTGGATCAAGAGGGAAACATTATAAGCTGTGGCACAAGTTCCTGAGATAGTGGCATGACTTAATAATTGAAGCACTAACAAAACAAAGGTTTCTGGTAGCTTTGTATATTCAGCATATTCTCACAGCATATGGTAAAAATACTTAATTTGCACAAAGAGTTTGTATTACATTGGTAACAGGTTGATTAAACAGATAATAGAAAGGCAAAAAGGTCATTAAACAAAATTTATCATGAGGGTAAACAACATCTGGCACAGTTTTGCATTTATCTTTTGCCCTATTCCCAAACTTGCCTTCATATTCAAATCTTGTGGGTCAGCCTCTATTTTCAAACACATCTTTGGTGTGGCTTTATGTAGCTGACAGCAAACACGCTGTTAATTGTACATGTAAGACACCATATAGAGGACAACTCATGTAAATGAGACCTGGGCTGCTACTCAGGCTTTCATAGCTATTTAGAGCTCCAAAACATCCCAAGCCAGTATCTAGAAAGCCAGAAAACCAACAAACAAATCACAAATGGGAAAAATATTAAATGTTCTTCTCAAGTAATGTGGCTGTTCCCCTTGTTCATTTAATTTCTCAATGAATAAAGCATTGCTGTAAACTTTTTAGCAAGCAAATTCTCAATCTATCTGCCTTCAGTGGGCAAAGCTCATGTGCAGACACATTCCTCATTTCTCATACAAACTGTCTCCTGGGAAGCAATAAGTATCTTCAACTTAGAAAGCCACAGAGAGCTAAAGAAGTCCAGATTTGCTACCAAATGCTTGTTCTCCACAGCATTCAGGCTGGAAAATATTGTTTAAAGTTAATTCTAAAATGCAGAGGATTCCTAGAGGTAAATAACAAGGTCTCATTTTAACCCAGGACATAGAGGAGACACACAACCTTCTTTTTAATTTTTGTCTAAGCTTCTATTTTTCGAGACTGTTGTAAAATAATTACTCCTTCTCTTGCGAATCCACCCAGCACAACAGTCATCATCGCACATGTTTTAGAAGATAAAGACAACAGCCAGAGATATAATATTATTTACCTTCTCAGGTGGTTCAAAGAGATCTTCTAATTAGATTCATCTTATACATCATCTGCTTTCTACCATAGCCCAGGCTGCTCTCTCAAAGAGAAATTAAACTGCAGGAACTTTTATAATTAGTTGAACAATTTATTACTGCCCAGAAAAGAAGTTGCCTCTAGAGCCTGCACTCAAATTCAAAGTGTGAGGCTGAGCAGATATGTCACTGCAGAAAACCCAGAAGGCATTTTAAGAGGAGATATTTCCTGATACCATTCATTGGGTTGTACTCGTTATTTCCCCCTGCACTGATCTGAGTCCCTCGTGTTTTATCTGCAGATTAGTGGACTAACTTGTTCCGCTGCTGTTACTCACCTTCTTTGTTCTAACAAAAGAGGGTGTTGAGGAATGAAAGCAGCAAAATCATGTTTTGTAGCTATGGCAAAATGTCTATGGGCTTTGACTTAAACTATAAGGGAGGAAATCCCTAAAATTTTCCTACCTGAACTGGCAGCACGCTCTCTGTGGGCTGGGCCTGGAAGGCTCTGTGGACACACATTTATGCCCTTGGAGAAGCTGCACAGAGATGCAGATGTGTGGCTCTGACAACTACTGGAATTCCCAGAAACCAGGGGAAAATCTGATGTGTCATGTATGTTTCTATCTTGAACAAAATCTGGAGCCAAGAACACACTGGACAAATAGGGGACATCTGTCCAAGTAACAGTGGAGCCCTTGTCCCTACAGTGTTTGATAACAGTTGGTTTATCAATGGAATTTGTTTCCACAGCAGTGTGTAAGGCAGTGACTGACTGAGCTCTGTGGAAAACCCTGGGATTAAGCTCCTGTTGTGGAGGATTTTTTTTAAACACTGATTAATTCAGAAGACAGGTCTGTTCCCTTTTCTGCAAACCTGGTCGCCTGCTGCTCCCTGCAATGTGGTGAGTCACACCTCAGCCTTTTGCAGCTGTTTTAAGGTAATTAAATTGCCATGACCAATGCCCTCGTTACCCTTACAGCATGTCTTTGCCTTCATTGTTGTGGTGGCATCGGTCTGATTTATTGCCCACCCAAGCTGGTTCAGGAATCTGAACAAGCAGAAGACCAAAGCTACATCTGCAGCAATTAATGCCACCACCTCTCACTCCGTGGATCGGTTTTATTGATGGCCTTGTGCTGGTACCTTCCAGATTCTTACTCAGTTTAGCTCCCTGTCCCTGCAGAAAACTAAAGCAGCAATAAGGTGTCCAACTCAGTTTCATTTGAGTCTGATCAGCTTAGAGAAGGTTTCAGTTAGTGCCAGGGCCAGAGCAAGGAGAGGAGCAGCTAAGTGGCCCCAAGCAGGGAAGGGAGATGGAACAAGGGTTGCCAGATGGGGCAGGAGGGTAAAGACAAGGAGGACCTCTTCCTTTCTATTCTGGCAAGCTGTTCAACATGAGATCATGGTCTATCCCTAGAGAAAAAGCTGATCATTTTCTCCCAAAGTTCCTCACTTGGCTGACTGCTTGCAGGTTTGAATGAGCAGCAGTGCCAGTGCAGAGGCTGAGATGAAGACGAGGCAGAATTGGCTTAGGCAGAGTTACCTGTGCCTGTGAGGGAGTCACACTTTCCACATTGCCAGCCCTTGACTGGAAAACTAGTCGGTGTTAAACCCTCTTTCCCTAAACTCCCCTTTTTTTCTTTGCTTTTGTGTGTTTCAAAAATTTTAAGAAAGAGCACCCTGGGGTGTGAGAATGGGAAAGAATATCAGCAAGGCTTTCTTGAAAGAGGGTTTCTGCTCAAGGCTTATCATCAAACTGCACTCCAAAGGTATGAGAAATCTTCGTTTACTTTGCAGGAGAATGTGAAAATTATACAATGTCAGAGCATTTGGTATGTAATCAACTTGGTATGTGAGCACAGGGGATGTCCTGATCATCCTGATGTTTTTTCCTGTACTCATTCATCAAGTGCTGTCATGTCACCAGAAACTGTGAACTTCCTGGATTCTAAAGATTTAAAGTTTCAACCCCAAACAATTTTTTATTTAAACATTTGAGTCTGCAATTAGCCTTCACAGGCTCAGGAAAGCAAGCAAGAGATGTGTTAGAGGACACCTGCTCTGAACCAGAAGCACTCATCCAAACCAAGGCAGAGCTACAAAAATCCTGTAATTCACTGGAAATGTGTGGCTGCAAAAGCACGTGAACACATTTCATCTGTAATGATGAAATTACGGACCATGATGATGAACTTTACCAAATGATGAACTTTAGGGACCAGTGTAAAGTTCCCACATAGCTGCACCCTGGGAAATACTGTTCAAAGTGAAAGCAAATGTGGAAACAACTTAGAAATGAAGCTGTTGTGGCTTTCTTGACTCACCCATCCTCATTCCAGTCCTGGATGTTCACACTTCAGTCTTGTCTCTTGAAATGAATCTCAGCAATTTGTGTAATCAAGCTCCACTGTCAATTGTATCCAAATGCAGAAAAACATGCCAGAACCTCTCAGAAGCTGGATGCAACACTGCAGATTCTTACACCATCTGCTCTTGCTATTATTGAGTCTGAATTTTTTGTGTTCAGGTGCCCGAAGTCATGTTTTTAATATGTGACGACAGAGTGAATCCCAAGCATATTGGAGCTAATAGGTAGATTACTTTGAGATAACAGTTTTTAGGGTGAATCTGACAATGCCTGAGGCTTCATTTATTATCTCTATCACACCACTTTAGATAGTTTTGCCCACCTCGGTCTTGCAGAAAATATTCTGGAGGGAGTCCTAAGAAATTGCTACCTAAAGTCACTCACTGTAATGTTGTTGAAATCTCATTACTAATTTTTTTAACAAATATTTTTAATTGAAGACCTGAGAGGTAACAAAAGTGCACTGTGTGATGCTGTTGATGTTTTGGCTGGAGCGCTGTGTCCGGATGTTGCTGTACTGGAGAGCATCCAAAGGAGAGCCATGGGAATGCTAAGACAAGAGCATTGTATAACCTCAATGACAAGAGCAATAATCTCATGAACAGGCTGAAGGTTGTTGAGATTAGATAGGACAAGAGTCAGGTATGGACACAATAACAGTTTGTCCCTTGAAAAAGGACTGACATGGATGTTCACAGCGGCAGTTGGCTGAAGGATGTTGCGAAGCAAAAGTAAATATGCTGGTGATTATAGAAAATATGTAATTTTAACATTCAGAAGCACAAAATTAGGCTAGCCAGGGTGGCTGCAAAGTTTCCTTCAGTGGAAGTTTTTAAGAACAGGCTATAACATTTCTGACATGGAGGAGAGCCTTTGATTCTGCCTCCATGTGGGTTTGTGGAGTGGAGTGATAGGTAGCTTGTTTGCTGATCTCTTCCAATTACCTGTGTATCTCTACACTTGTTCAATTTGTGCAATGAATGAATTCAAAGAGATTCAGAGGAGATGTGCAGGAGCACAGATCTGTGTTCTCAGAGTTATGTTTGGACTGGCAAGAGCAGTGACTGTTCCCCTGTGCTTGGCACTGGTGAGACATCAAAAATCTTGTGTTCAGTTTGGGGCCCCTCATGACAGGAAGGACACTGAGGTGCTGGAGCATGTCCAGAGAAGGACAGCAGAGATGGAGAAGGGTCTGGAGCACCAGTCTAACAAGGAGCAGCTGAGGGAGCTGAGGGGGGCTCAGTCTGAAGAAAAGGAGGCTCAGGGGGGACCTTCTCACCCTCTACAACTCCCTGACAGGAGGGTGAAGCCAGGTGGAGGTTGGGCTCTTCTCCCAGGTAACAAACAACAGGACAAGAGGAAATGGCCTCAAATTGCTCCAGGGGAGGTTTAGATCAGACGTTTGGAAAAATTTCTTCAAGTAAGGGGTGGCCAAGCACTGGAACAGGCTGCCCAGGGCAGTGTTGGAATCACCATCCCTGGAGGTATTTAAAAGATGTCTACATGTGGACTTGAGGGACATGGTTTAGTGGTGGATTGGCAGTATTGGGTTAATGGTCAGACTTGATGATCTTAGGGTTCTTTCCAATCTGTCATTCTACCTTAGACCAGTTTAGGAATTCCTTTCTGGACCTTTGCAGCTCAATATTCTCACTGGTTTAAGCACAGAGGAGGTAAACTGTATCTACAGCCTTATCAAGGGTTTCACCGAAACAGTATTTCCAGAGGAGAGCTATCGTTCACACCTTTTCTACATCAGCTCACATTTTCGATCCTTGTTCATGCAGTACTTATCTTTCCTTTTGACCTATGATTTTGACTTTAGATTCCTCTATTCCTCTATCGGCCTTCCCGTGAATTGTTGATGACCTTTTTACATACCCAGATAATCTACATGGAAAATGAAAATAATTTAGACCCAGCTATCTAAGGATCAGACTCAAATCATACCATGACCACCCAGGACTTTCTTCCAGGAGAGAACAACTCTGTAGGACTCGTTTGCAGGGCACAGTAGCTGAAATAGCAACAATTTAGCTGGATGACTGAGAGCACAGAAAACACTGCTCAGCTGAATGTCCGAATTATCACATTCTCCAGGCACTCCTAATGCTTTGAGAGCAGGCAAAACAAGTTTTTGTGAGCATTTTTAACACATTCTGGACAGTGCCAGCCAGCTCTGCAATGTGTTCCTAGCCCTCTCGGCACAGTTCACAGTTGGACTTACTGCTTGTCACTGGAGAACAGCAATCTGCCTGATCAGTGCAGGTATTCTTGCATGAATAAGCATCAACTGCCACAGTTACTGGCTAAACATTAACTCAGGGAAGGAGGAAGGTGAGAAACAGTCTGGCACGTTTGGAGAGGCATGAACACTGTCCTGCTTACTGGCCAGCTGTACAGCTGACCCCTCTGGGAAAGTACCACACCAAGGCTGGACCTCTGGCCAGCTTCTCCCATGGGGCTGGGTGACAATACAGCTGCACCTACAGCCACATCACTGTGCTAGGACAGGAAGGGCATCTTTGGCATGGAGGTGATGCCCACAGGATTCTTGGGGATGGTCCTGTGCACAGCCAGGAGCTGGACTCAATGGTCCTTGTGGGTCCTTTCCAGCTCAGCATATTCTGTGATTCTATGATACCTTTATGGCCTTGGCAGTGTAGCGTGATACAGACACCTGGGTTCTACCAGAGCCAGAAATAATGTGCTGTTGGCATTCTCTATAATCCCTTGCAGCAGGCCTTAGCAGCTAATTTCTGGTTGCCAGGCTGCTTCTACAGACATTCTCTCATACCCGTGGCTCCTTACTTGGGTTCCTTAGCTCAGGTAACCTGTTCACCTGGAGGAACCTGGCCTATTCCACCTTATCCTTCTCTCTGACTCACCAACTCTGTCTCTTACATGCAGACACATTTGCAAGCTTTTCTTATCCTGCCAGTCATGTCTTCTTTCTAGAATCTTTGTGACAACATTTGTCATCTGATGTTAAGACTTAAGAAAAAGAAGATTTCTTGTTCTAGATGCATCTTAAGCAGTGTCCAGCTCCTAAGCTTCCCATACAAGAGAGACACTGGAGCGAGCCCAGCAAAGGGCCATGAAGATGGTTAATGAGTTGGCGCATCTGTCATACCGGGAGAGGCTGAGAGAGCTGCTTAGCCTGGAAAAGGAAAGGCACAAATGTCAATGTCCAAAATAACTGATGAGGGGACTTAAAGATACACCCACCTCAGAGTGGCTTCTTTGGTAAGGGCTTATAAATGCAGAAATTGAAATAAGCATTTCTGTTTTAGAAGACACAGAGTTATACTTCCCCATGCAGCCATCTCACATAGAGGTATTTAATTCCTGTTGGCTGAAACCTTTCTACATGCTATGTCTGAGAAGGTGACCCCTCTTGTGCCAAAATGGAGATGAATACACTTTTGGCATTAGCAGGAAAAAGAAAACAAACAACCTTGCAGATGCAACACATCTTTAATCAGCAGTTCTTTGTGAGGTGGGTATTAGTCCACAGCCTCAGTTCTTGGACCTCTGCTCTGGCTGTGAGACATGTCCTGGGTCACTGAGGCCAAGAGCTCCCTGTGTGGTTGGGCAGCCATATTCTGCTCTAAAGCCTGATTGTAAAAGCCTTTAATTCTGTGCTTTTACTCCTTTGTTCACACTGAGAGACCATTCTCCATCCATTAGAATGGGCTCTGGTTGCTCAATGTCATTAATAGATTTGCCCCTGGTTGGATCCAAGGATTCTCTAGCCCAGTTGGTTCTTATCCAACCAGCAGAGGCCCTTGGGAAGAGTTTTACAAAAATGAAGTAAGTTTGCAGCAGCACATCTTCAGAATGTTCTTTCCACTACTGGCTATCAGAGCTACAGGGATTTCTGGAGGCAAAGGCAGGTCATTGGTGTTTAAGAGCCCTAATGGCCTATTGATCTGACACAAATGAAGTAAATTATAAGAAAACCTATGAGAATGTGCAGAATCCATAATTTGCAGGAGAAGGAGGTCTGAATTCCTTTGCTTGCTTTGAATCTACCACTCATTAGGGTTAAGTTTGATCCTTAATTGTCAAACTAGATAGCACAAATTTTTCCATGGCTTCGTACCCCATACATCACTTTTATATTCCCCATCAGCTGTCGAGGCTGAGAAGTCCTATGCCATTTCAGCACAGCAGTCCTCCTGCCTCTTTGGTACTTGTTCTACATCCTTCCAATTTGGCTGTATTTTTTTGTAACATGGTTAAGCTCAGTTACCCCCGTGCCAGTATTTTCCTGTGCCTTAAACAACTCTGCCTCCCTCTAAGTATTTTGGGTGAAAGGCCTGTGGTGCTGTGAGATCTGTGGAATTGAAGGATGCCTGGAGAGAGGAACCAGGAACTGCTACAGGTTAGAAGGTGTGAAGGGAGAGATCTGTGGCTGGTGCAGGACAGTTTGGCTCCATGGCTGCCCAGTGGCAGCTGAAGCTTGGTTACCATTAGCAAACAACTACGGAACATTTTTCCAGAGTCTTGAACTCTGGGGCTAAAGCGTTGTTTTCAGTGACTGTCCAGTTTGTTATTCCTCAGGTACAACAGGAGAGCTTTCCTTTCTCTGCATAAAGCATGACCTTTGGGTAGTGCGTAATAAGCTGGATGATCAGACAATGTTTGTTTCAGACAGAAAACGCACAATGACTTTAAGAAACACACACCCAGGCACAACAATATTTCATGGGAGAGTTGGCTGAAAGGGAAAGGGGGGACAGGGGAAGTTGCGCTGACCTTAGATAACATATCTGAATGAGAACAAAAATAAAATAAACAGAAAATAATCAAGGACACAAAACTGAACTGCTTGGTGATAAGGATTCAAACAGGCAATAAACAAGCTGTGGCATGCTTTCTCTGTGATGTTTGTGGAACTGTGTTATTCCAGCTCTGTGCCTAGCATGGTGCAGGGGGCTGAGTTTGATGGGATGCTCAAGGATCTCTCAGACATGTGCAGAGATTTTGTTTTCTGGGGGAATGGAAGTGTAATTGAGCCCTGCCCAATTCTTGTCTTCTTCCTGGCAGTTCTTTCTCACTTCCACTCAGGTTTTTCTCTACTCCAGCTAAGACCTCCTGCTTGACCTTCATGTTGGAGTTTTGTAGAAAGAACAAAGAAAAAAAAATCTAAACAATTGATTTCACCCTCCTATTTCAGCTCTTTGTATGCAGCTGAGTACCACATGTTTGGAAAGACTGTGGAAAAGCACATGCCAGTGCACCTCTGCTGATTGGGATGGGAGAAGGGATGTACCCAAGAACCTTCCCTTCTTCTCCTTGTGCTTTTTGGAGCATCTGCAGTGGGGTGCAGGCCTAATGCACAGCAAGAAGTAACACAATACATTTGAAGCTCAGCACTGTGGCAGTACTGGGAAGGAGGAACTCTCCAGGTACTCCCACATCAATGTAGTGAAGAGTGAGGTCTAACAACATCCGCTGCAGTGGAATTTCCATAGACTGCAGTGAGTTTTGGATTGGGTCCCTGAGTCAGGCCAGACATGGGTTACTTCTGTAGACTGAAGTACTAGAAAGTCTGATGACTGCATGCTTCCTGCTCATTTCATTTTAGTAACCTCCTGATTTTTTTCCTGTTAGTACTGCAAGTGCAGCTGGCTGTGTAGGAAGCTCCTGTAAATTGTGTAGGTGTCAGCCTTCTGGAGTTTGTACAATCCTGCTCTGGACAGAGGGAGTTTCCTGTCTGAGAGCCTGGCTTGTCACACCTAGCAACAAAAAGATGGAAGTACAAAAGAGCATCCACCTTTTGCACACAGAATCATATAAATGGAGGGAAATCCCTCAAACCAGTGAAGGCAGGTCTCTGTTGTCTGTCACTCTTAATTGCCTTCTCTAATGATAAAGCCTGAGAGAAAAAAAAAATTGTTTCTATTTTGTTACATTGACTTCACTTCCAGCCTTACTATTTTTGTACTGATCTGTCTTCCAGAGCACAGGAGAACTCAGAAAGGCTAAATAGTGCTACTATTTAACTTCTTGGAAGGCTACACCTGCCTATAATATTTTCAAAATTATCAGAACTCTTATACCGTCATCATTGGCATTAGGTGTGAGATCAAGCCACAGTATCATCAACACAGATGGAACTAGTTTGTTTTACTAATGTTCAGAAGACTTTAAGAAATAATAGACTTTAGACATGCTTATCCTCATTCAAAATTACTTCACACTTCAGACTGAGACCAGGGATGATCCAGACTTGTGAACCCCTTTGGTGCTTGTTGGGTTTACATGGCATAAAAACACAGCAATGCAAAGACAAATTACACCTGATGGCAGGTTTGCTCATGAGATACAACACCAAGGAATGGCATTTCTCCAGCCACAGGGTGCCTTTGGAGAGTTTAAACAAACACCTGCCATGAGATGTAGGGCCTGAGCAGACGAACTGCTGACGTCTCTTTCTGTCTTGTTTTAGGAGGCCTAGTCCATAGTTACCATGTTCCCTGTCTCAGCCAATGCTGATGCCAAGACTCACAGAAATCCTGCAAAGAACAGTGTGGGCCAGGGGCTGTTTTCAGTCAGCAGCACAGCCTGGGCTCCTTGTTGAGGGAGAAAAGGAGGCACATGGAGGTGAGCTGTGCCCTGACCGATGGCCTCAGGGTTCATTCACCCTGCATTGTTGCTGTGACACTGTTTCTTCTAATTCTAGCATGGCCTAAAATAAAATGCACATTTCAAGAACAGGAAGGTTCTCCAGCTCCCCTGCCCTCAATGGGATGAGGTTGGTGCTGAACTTTGGTGGCATCTCCCACAAGAAGGCTTCTGAGGCCTTTGTGTTTCTCTCTGCTGACTCTATAGGCAATCCAGGCCTTACATCGGTAGGAATCTCCTCTGCTTCAACACCCTCAAAAGCACCTGTACTTCCGTTAGGGACAAGGGAAGCTTCCATTAACTGCTGTCAGATGGGTTAAGCATTTGCCAAGTTTGGTACTGTGATGCTGGGACTGTGCTAGAACAACCATTGCAAGGCTGTCCAGAAACAAGGTGTTTAGGAAAAGAGCAGGCAGCTTTTAAAGCAGATTTTCAATAATAACACAGAACATCTCCCCTATAAGAACAGCCTGAGAGATCTGGGGCTGTTCAGCCTGGAGAAGAGAAGGCTCCAGGGAGGCCTTAGAGCTCCTTCCAGCACCTAAAGGGCCTAGAAAAGGGCTGGAGTGACAGAACAAGGAGAGGATGGCTTTAAAATAAAAGAGGACAGATTTAGATTAATTATTAGGAAGAAATTCTTCCCTGGGAGGGTGATGAGGCCCTGGCACAGGTTACCCAGAGAAATTGTGGCTGCCTCATCCCTGGAAGTGTCCAAGGCCAGGCTGGATGGGGCTTGGAGCAACCTGGTCTAGTGGAAGGTGTCCCTGCCCATGGAAGGGGTTGGAATGAGATGAGCTTTAATGTCCCTTCCAACCCAAAGCATTCTGTGACTCCATGATTTTAAAATGTTATGTGTCCTAACTGCAATAAGAGACAGCGTTTATGAACAGCAGTTGAACCTTTTAAGCCGTGGACTTGAAACAAGATGGATAACAAGAGGGAGGGAGGGAGGGAGTAAGGGAGGAAGGAAGGAAGGAAGGGAGGAAGGAAGGAAGGAAGG
>VWPU01009786.1:0-72873 GCA_013398955.1 Callaeas wilsoni | reverse complement strand
AGGAAGGAAGGAAGGAAGGAAGGAAGGAAGGAAGGAAGGAAGGAAGGAAGGAAGGAAGGAAGGAAGGAAGGAAGGAAGGAAGGAAGGAAGGAAGGAAGGAAGGAAGGAAGGAAGGAAGGAAGGAAGGAAGGAAGGAAGGAAGGAAGGAAGGAAGGAAGGAAGGAAGGAAGGAAGGAAGGAAGGAAGGAAGGAAGGAAGGAAGGAAGGAAGGAAGGAAGGAAGGAAGGAAGGAAGGAAGGAAGGAAGGAAGGAAGGAAGGAAGGAAGGAAGGAAGGAAGGAAGGAAGGAAGGAAGGAAGGAAGGAAAGAAGGAAGGAAGGAAGGAAGGACCATCAGTCCTGTTTTATTTTCAGAGACACTTGAGGCATGCATAGGCTCATCTGGGATCTCAGACCTAGGATCAGCCAATCCAAATTTTTAGGGACTGTGCAGGAATTTAAAGAATTTCTCTCTCAAGAAGACACAGTAAAATAATTTCTGGAGCAAGGGACATTCAGTGAATAGTCTGTCATACGGCACGTAGGGACACCTTTGGAATGAAGATGGCTTTCACACACACAGCCTAATGGTCGTGGGGGCAAAGCCTCTGCTCACAGGATTGAGCCGAGGCAGGAACTCTAGTAGACCTTATCCTCTGTGCATGAACAATTGGGGGAAGCGCTGTCATTTTGAGGAATTTCCGAGGACAGTAAATTACACACTCGATCACAGCTCTATTATGTTTTGAGGGAAGGCATTTAGAATTTAATATTTCATATTAAGATTTAAATAGGGAATGCATACAGCTCTGTGGCTCACAAGCACCCTTAAACCTGGCTGAGGGTGCATTCTCCGTCCTGTTGAGGTGAGTTTAAGCAGACCTTGGGTTGGCAGCAGCCAACCTTGAAGGAGACCCTGGCTATCTGTGTGCCTCAGTTCTCTGCCGCCAAACAAGGATGGTATTTGCTGTCTCTGCTTCACAGGGTGCTTAGAGAGACCATGGGGCAGGAAAAACCCATTAATTGCACTAATGATCTGATAAAGCAAGACTTGTGGAAGCACCTAGAAGGCAAATGAGATGTGGCTCCCTTTTCATTCAGAATGAAGGAATTCAGTGCCAGGAGTGGTCCATATTAGATGACCTTTGAGGTCTTCCTGAAACAAGTATTATTTTGTGTAAATCAGCCAACGGAGATGACACAAGGGAGTTTAAGGGGTTTTTCCTGGGCTGGGAAAAAACTTCTGTTTATTCAAAAGCAATCCATTGGAAGGTGTCTGACGGGTCGGCTAGATATTCAGTTGTCATGGGCTGACCCTGGTCTGAAGTTAAACATCCATACAGCCACTCACTTACTGCCCATCTGTCAGAGTGGTGGAGGAGAGAATAGGATGAGAAAAAGTGCGAAAACTAGTGGATTTAGATAAATAAAGGTTAATAGGGAAAGAAAGAACAAAGGAAAAAAAAAGTGATATGAAGGCAATCCTTCACTACCTCCCACAAGCAGATGTATATCCAGAAAATGTCCAAGCAATGGCAGGTTTGGAAGACAACCCTGACTTCCACCACTATTTTTTTATTGCTGAACATGATGTTATACAGTTTGAAACATCCTTTTTGTGAACTGAAGTCAGCTTTCCCTGTTGTAATCCCTCCCAACCCTCATCCCACTCACTACAGAGCCAGTGGGAAGAAAGGGAAAGCCTTGGTGCTCTGCAAGCACTGCTTAGCAATAACCAAAACATTGGTATGGTATCAACACTGTTTCAGCCACAAATCCAAAACAAAGCACCATATGAGGAAAGTTAATTCAATTCCAGCACACCCATCTTGTTTGGATTGTTCAGATGGGAATTATGATGGAGAAGGGGGGGTTTGGGGCAGAATTCATTGCAGGCTTCCACAGGAATAAACTGAAGTTTGTAGAAAAGATACAAACTGTGTGTAGATGTGGTGGATTAAGGCTACAACGTCCATGTCATGTCATGGGATGGCTGTGAGAGTGAAACCTCTTCCAGGCCACCATCAACAGCAGATAAGCCCTTGGAATAGGCTGCAAATGTAGTCAAAAACTCCTTAACAAAGTTCACTGGTGCAGCATTATAACATGCAAATATAGCAGTGTAATTACTAGACAACCTGCTACAGTGAATTATCTGGTCTGCAGGAGCTAATCTCTTAAAAAAAACCAAAACAACTGAACAAACAAGGAATCAATCATTTGTCCATCAGAGAGAAACAAGCTATTGCAAATCTTTTGCTATCTCTTTCCCATTTTACTTGTTCCTGCACACCCACCTTGTGCATTCCATCTCACTCACATACTTAATACAGCCTGTTCAGGGCCACTATCACAGCCCCGCAGTTCCTGCCCTCACCCAGTGCTGGCTCAGTCCTCTCATGCTGCTGCCCAGCACAGATAAGGGGGATGAGCTGCTGCTCCGTTACCAGAAGGGCAGGTGTTGGATCAGATTAACCCATGGGCGGTAACTGCCCCCAGTCAGGCTGAGCCACATGCAGGATCATTTGATAAATAAACTCTGTATAAACATGCAATTGTGGTGGATCTGCTCATGAATGTCAATGGAACCCCTTTTGAAGACCACGATCCTAAGAAACTGTTTCATGGGAAACTGGAAATGGTTTTCTGCAAGGAGTTTGGTTTTACTATAGATTCATCCCATTTGTCTTAAAAAGCCATGATTCTTGCACAAAGCTGAGATTAATTCCAGCAGCAAACCATTTCAGCTTCAAGTGCAATACAACCCCAATATAATGGTGTCCTCATGGATGATGCAATTCACTTCCATGCTTGTCTGCTGTCCTCTGGCAAACTGTGAATCACAGCCCTGAGCGGTAGCAGCAGCAGGTAGGTTTCTTGGTCAAGATGAATGGGTTAAAAAAAGGAACTCTAGTAAAGGCTGCACTGGTCTTTTGTGTTATAACAATGAGAGGAAGCTCTGCCTAGTTTGAGGAATTTCCCACGTCTCCAATTCAGATGTTGGAGAACTGCTTTATTAAGCCTGCCTAAGAGGTGTTAAAAAAATAAAAATAACCAAGAAGATCAGGACAAAGATATCTTCCCAGTGCCTACGCATGTTCTCTTTGTTTTTTAAGCCTGGATCACCGGAGGCAAACTCAGACAAATCTAGGGAAGTTAAATAGTGACAGATGCCAAACAGTCACAGCAGGTTCCTGCTGAGCTGGCTGACCCATCGCTGAGTTCAGTCAAGTGTCACTGCTACCCAGGTGCTAAAGATTTGCCCCTAAATTTCTTTAAACATCATTTCATTCTGTAATGTTTCCAGATATCACTGGACAGGTTAGTGACAGAAATAGATGAGGAATTTTCTGGGTGAGAGGAAAATCTATGGGTTGCAAAATACCATTTTCATCATGCAATAGCAAGTGATGGAAGCAGGGGAAATGGAGCCTTGGGCTTTCAAATTCGCAGCATCCTTTGCCTTGCTATTCCCTTGCTTGTCACAAGCTCATTGCCTCCTAAAACTGTCACTGAAAGTGTGAGTTATAGCATTCAAAAAATAACACCTTTCTCCCCCAAATCCAAAAACTCCCTGTGCACGTAGGTGAGCATCGCTTTCCCATGATGGGGAGAGAGAAACAAGGTTGTACGTGGTCACACCACAGTGCTGCTTTTTTTCTGAATCGTGATCATTTAAGCAAAGTGGATCCTGCTGCACCAGAGATAATTGGATATGGAGCAGAACTTTTGGGGATATAGACATCAACAGACGTGCAATCATCAGAAAGTCTCCCTGTATGCCCCTGACACCGAGCACTGGCAGCAGCACTCCAGCACTTCAACACAACACCATAAAACTGGCTTTCAGTTAAGCAGCTGAAAACACAATAGAAAAGAATGGAAACAAGATAAATGTGATGCTCAAAGACAGCATACAGCAGTTTCTCAACCTGTGGCCACGGGTGCCCCAAGTCCCTCTCCCCTGTCAGAAAGTTTCATCTAATATGAAACTGAAGGGAGATTGCTCTGAAAAGAAACAAACCTACCATTCTACACAGCTAACGAAAATATAGTACCGGCATCTGCATTGCAAATTCCAGCCACTGTAAGTACAAAACAAAGTGCAAAAAAAATTCTAAATGCTATTGCAATTGATCTTTTTTCCTCTGAAACTCTGCAGCACAACTTAGGAGGTAATAAATGCAATGAGGATTAGCACAGCATTTCCGTGCAAGTCCATCTTTACCTCTGCAGCCCCGAGCTTAAATTAAAGCAATCAAAACCTCTATTAGCATTCACTAGCCAAGTGAACAGGCAGCAGCACTTTGGCAGGAGCTTGAATGGCTTAATTGATACCCTGAACAGCCAAAAGCATCCTACAGAAAACTGCCGACTAATCACCACAGAATGAAACACGTTCCGATTGCAGTTCCCCTGGCAGAAGCCCACGGCAGGTTTACTGGTGATGCAAATCTTGCACCACACTGTCAGAATCCAGACCCAAAAATTCCTTTAACCCACCCTTACCCGCCCCAAAGTGTTAAAGCAATGCCACATTTCACACACAGCATCCATACCTGTAGGGCAACAAGTGCTGGTTCTGTCTGAGTCTTTTCCAAACTTGTCCTCTTGTGCTGGGATGGAAACTTCCCATCCAAGTGTCTCCTCCTGCCTCAGCCTCTGCCCTTTGTTTTCCCAGGATCTCTACACACACCTGCTTTTCTGTGTGTGCTGTTGCCTGTCGGACTTCGGGTTTGTTTTTTCGTTTTGCTTTTCTTTTTGGAACAAATTAAACAGCCCGTGAGCAATTCTCAGTGAGCAAGAGAAAGAACCTTTTGGCTTGTGGTGATTTAATCAACAAACCCCGTGACCTCCCTTTCCTGCGATCAGTGGGAACTGATCCCTTCTCCACCAGTGCAGGGTGGAGCTGCAGCTAAAAAGCTGGAAGCTTGAAAGCTGGAAGGGCAGGACAGATCTTTCTCCTCTGTTTGTTGTGTCAGAGAACATGGTGATTCCTGCTGCTCTGAAACACGGAGGTGACCTCTAGCCAGGAAGGAACCTGGAAACATTTTCTAAGCGCTTTCCTGCTGTTGGGGGGAAAGTGGATGTAAGGGACGCTTGGGCGGGGGTGGTTAACAGAGCTGCTGGGGAGTGTGATTTTGAGATGAGCAGAACACTTTTCTGGTCATCAGGCGTGTGGAAATAAAAGAAATTACTTCTTTTTTTTTTTTTTTAAACCCAGGGTAAACTTTTCTGAGAGTCTCAGTTGTGACTATACTGAATGATCTCGAGCCTACAGGTGCTCCTCACACTTTCAGCTACGGTGCCTTTCAAGAGGTGCTGAGATACTCTGCAAATTAATATAGAAGAGCCATTTCACATGGAGCTTGTGTTCAGCAACACCCCAGCAATGCAGCTGTGCCACAAGGGCTGCTTGTCATGGTGCAGAAGAAATCTGGGCAGGCTCATGCATCCAGAAGAACAGCTTCCTGGAACAGTCCATAAACTGTGCTGTGCAGGTCCTTCTGCCTCAGGTTGGGACTCCCAGAATGAGTTTTTCAAGCACTAGCCAAATGACTGCACCCCTGGAAGTTGGGGAAGGTGCCCCAAAACTCAGTCCAAAACTCAGTCCTGGTTATGCTGACAAACGAAGGACACTGTAATGGCTTCCTTAGAACCACTGAACGATAAAAGAGTTTTGGTTGCACAAGACCTATAAGATGATGGAGTCCAACCATTGATGCTACATTGCCAAGCCCACTGCTAAACCATGTCTCTAAGCACCACATCCACATCTTTTAAGTCCCTCCACTACTTCCCTGGACAAAGTGTTCCTTGCTGTTGTCTCCCCTGGCTTTGCACCACCTCTGATGTTCTTGCAAGGTAACTACAGCCCCATGGCCCAACATCAACCCATCAGATGGCCCATGGCATCTCTGGTCCAGGTGCTATCTCTGATGAGAGGTATCAGCTTCTACCTCTTGACTGTGTAAGTAGCTGAGAACAGCTTGTCCCTCTGTGTTTCAGGGTCTGACTGGGGTGTGTCTGGACCATATTTCTGAGGATGTCTTAAGATGGAAAATTGCATCCAGGACTCCAGATTCTACATATAATAGCACCCTTCTTTCTGCACACAGCAAGAATTTATTTTAGCAACCTGATATCTTCACTAAGGATCCCTTTTAAGTTATTCTACCTGATCCAGTTCATACTGCAAAAGCAAGAAGGGACATTTGGACATTTCACTGCTGAATACACCTCGTCGACGTGCTCACTGACCTATACTTTTTCTAGCAACAGAGAAGGAGAAAAAGAGACAGAGAGGGAGCCTGGGCAATACACCCTGACTTTATGTGCTTTTGATTAATGAGTGTGATCCATAGTTCCTTCTATTTCACAGCAACCTCTGTATATGGGGCATCTCACTACCTATATCCAATATTAATCATTAATGCCATGGGTCACTGGAAGGAAGACATAGCAGGTATTATTTTGCTTTATCAAAAGCTTGTCCTGTCATCAAAGAATGTCATGACTTACAATGGTCTAATGTGCATGTGGATAATAAAGGGATATTTCAGTTGTCCTCATGATCCTGGCAGATGGCAAAGAATTAACCTTTGCTCATACTAGGGAGAGCAAATCCTGACTCACTTTGCTGTAATGTGCCGGGAAGGAAGGAAGTAATGAAATGTCTCATTATATATCTGACTTGAGGGATGTATTTAGAACTGACTCTAGTGCTGAAGGCTGCATGGTCTCACACCAAAAGGAGCAACATGCCCTGCACTCTCCGTGCAGCCAGTGGTCAGCTGAAACTATTTATGTTCATGAATAAGGTCTCTGAAGATGACTTTTTTCCCTGAAGCACCAGGAATTCATTGCAGTGACAGAAAAACCGATTTGGGTATTCAGAGTACTTCGGTTATACACTTTCATCGCTCAACTTTATGGTTTTCTTTTAGGTTGAAGTGATTTGGGTGTGTAATGAGGATTTTTTAGGCTAGTTACTATGCTTGTATGAATTTCATCATAGCGAGATGATTACTACAATAATGTACCTCGTTGTGAATGCCAAAAAGCTAAATGGATATTTAATCTTCTAGGGGAAAAAAAAGCACAGACAAAGAAAATATGTGAAACTGAAGCTGAGAAATTTAATTTAAAAGCAAAGGTCCATATTTTTCATAAACTCAGCAATCAATCATACATGTAAACCTCTGTGTGATTCACTAATACTAGACATATTTGTATAACAGCTGGTTGCTTTCCTTCATTTTTCTTCATTATTTGGCTTAGATAGAGATACAGCTACCTGACATCCTTAATAAAGGACCTACTCTTTCAGCCTTTAGACTTCCTGGAGCTCTTTTATTATTAAATTAGGTCTCTGACTGCCTCAATGGACTGTGGTTTTAACAACATGTTTTGTCTGAGTTTATATAAAGCTTCGTCTGCTAAAAGCAATTATTGACAATAGGCAGCCAAGGGCCTTCGTAGCTGATAGGAAATCCCAGTGCAGAGACCCAGGCCAAAGCAAGGACTTCTGGAGAACGATGGAGAACTCGTTGAGCTTCTGTGAAAGCCAGTCGAGGAAGTGGAAAACGCCTGTTACTGGTAGCCTTTGTCCTCATGCGATTGTTGGATTTCCCTAGCAGAATACATGCGGTAATTCCTCCAGGGACTTCTGAGTCCCTTCCCACAAAGCACAACCCACTCATCCCTTTCTGAAACTTCAAGCAGCTTCCTCTGGGTTAGCTGGGCCCTGTTTAAAATGGATGGGTGCAGGCAATGGCCTATTTTCCCATCGTTTCATCTGACAATGGACAATGAAGGAAATGATTTTTAATGGTGCACTATCAAGCAGAAGTGATCATCACCCAAGAGGCTTGGGTGTGGAGAGCTCTGCAAAGCGGTATGCTACATAACATGAGGCTTGAAGACTCCATACAGTGCAGTGTGCTGTGGAATTCCCACTTTTTGTAATTATCTGCTCATAAAAGTAATTAACGGAATTAATAGTAACAACACAGAGAAACCCAGCAGTCAGGAGGGTACCTTTGTGTTGAAGGTGTACAGACCCAGAGCTCCAAAAGAATGGACAAGTAGTAATTGAAGATGGGATAGGATGGGTTCACAAGGAATGGTCCTGGTCCTGACGTGTCAAAGGGACAATGCTCAGGCTAGACGTGGTGTGTGCAAGAGCAGACACCAGCAGAAGGAGATGGAAGAATGTTGTCATTATCCAGGAGGTCCCACCAGTGAGATGGACAGAACCCATGGAGATAGAGGGAAGAGGATATCTCCTAGTGCTGGAGTCAAGCAGAACCTGCAGGACTTAGGCTGGGCAGGCAGGGAAGCTCTTGAAGTGTTAAAGCTCCAATAGTGCACAGACTTCGACGTGGGAGCACCTCACACACATGAAGAACTCAGCTGGGATTGCTTTCAGGGCCAAGACCTTTCTTTCGAAGTCTGATCAATGTGGCACATAGTCCATTATGGTGAAGAAGTTAATGTGTTCTTCTCCTGGGGCAAAGGGTGGGAGGGTGTGGGGAGAGAGTCCCAGGAGCTGTTCTCCTCATCTTGTCCCCATGACAGGTACAAAAGGGGGGAGATAGACTATGTGTATACTGGCTTTCCTTATGTTCTTACGTACTTTCACTCAGTACTCAATTTACTCAGTACTTGATCTATTTACAGGAGAGAGGAAGCCTTGCATAGGCAGGTGTTGGGAAAATAAACTTGTCTGGGAAGACATGCCTTTAAAATCCTTGCTCTGACAGCAAATGTCATCTATAAGATTAAGGTACAATACCTTGGGCAGGTTTCCAAAGTGTTTTCTATGCTTAGAAGGTGAAGAAGAAGAGATTGGCTATCTGTGAGAGACTCCAAGGCGAAAGAATGCGGGCTGTGCAACCACTTCTGATTCCCATCACACTGACTGAAGTACATGTCAGGGCATTGTATATATATTTAGATTTGCATATCCTTTCCAGTGGAAAGAGACCTTTTGATCCAGTCAGAACATGTTTGTGGATCATTCTGGTTACTGGTAAAGAGCATTCTGGTCATACAGCTGCTTTCCAGTCACCCATCTGCCCCAAATGTCCACTACACCAAATATCCATGGAGGTCAGATCCCTCCACGGATCACTGGAGCTTTGGAGTCACATGTATGACTAGAGGTAATCAAGCCCAAAGAAAGGCAAATTCAGAAAGGACTTATGAACTTCAGCTTGCAGAGAGTCTGTATGTATAAATAAATACATATATATATATAGTCCATTGATTTATCAAGGCAATTACTCTTTTGCATAGAAAGTGTCTAGGCAAAGCACAAACTTCTGGCTATACAGAAACCTTCGTATTTGGTACAATTCCTATGAAAGGCTTTTTTCGTGTGTGAATCTTTTTTTGTGTGTGACCTTTTTCTCCTTTGCAGACATGAATGAGACCATCACGTGTTCCTTCTGACCCATAGGTCCAGTCCCCAGACCTATTTTTTTATTAAATCAAATTCTTCTTTGCTGTCCTTCCTTGCTCTGGGACAAAAAACACTCCTTCTGCTGTCAAAAAAGAAGACAACAATGCCACAAAGATCCCCTGGTCACACATCCATGGCACTTGTAAGAGACAACCCTATGTGTATTGGAAGAAGAAAACTGATTTTTAGCTTTGTGTATTGTTACATTTCTTAATTTCTTCTCTAACACTTTTTAGGCTGATCTCACAGTTTCTCTGAAGGACAGAGTATGGTGAATTAGTGTTTTAAGGTCTCTTAAAGAATAACCACCAAAGGCATTGGGAAAAGCAGATTTAACAAAAAGTGAAAGTGCAACAAAATTTATTTGCAATGTTCACTGTCATACTTAACTGGATGGTTAAAGCATACAGAGAAAAAGCAAACTAGAACCAAAAATCAAGCAATCTAAACCTGAAATTAATCCAAAAGTTATCTACATGGAGGCTTATGGGGAGTCTGTGTGGGGGAAAAGGGTAAGGATAGAAAGGACTAAGGAAGACCTTCCCGTTGAGTCACAAGGTTCAGAGTAGATCCCCTTGCCAAACTAAGCCCCAGACTTGACCAACAGCTTAGGCCTAAAAGATTTAACAGCACTGAAATTTAACAGCACATAGGCTATAGCTTAATTTAAGCAATTTAACAAAATATTCATACACAATTTACTACAGACACAAGAGTAACTCACTTATAGGCCTAACGTACTTACAAATACAAAGTGCTTAAGCATCTCAGAGAGCAACATTCCCAGTGTGTTTGCATATTCACACTCACAAATACGCAGACCTAAAGGAGGCTGTACAAGGTACATACCTGTGAAAATTTCCTGAATTCAGGGAAGTACTGATGCTGGATGCCTTTGCATCTTCTCAATGGATGAAGGGTTGAGTCTCAAGGAGTGGGGATATCAGCTCAGGATCTGTCATTGTCATTGAGCTGTGGCCCCCCCAGGTATGTCCGACCTGGGAGCTGTGTGGCTCAGAGAGGCCCCGCTCAGAGGGAGGTGCTGGGCTCAGCCCGCTGCAGTCTGGAGAGCACAGAGGGTCTCACTTTGGACCACTGCTGTATTGGGTCAACCCACTATAACTGCTTAGGCAAGTCACTACAGAGCTGGCTTTGGTCACAGTAATTTTCCATCCTGGCTGCAATTCAGATCGGTAACTTTCTTTGAAAGTTCAAAACCAGAAATGTTCCACCTAGGTCGTTACTCAGGTAAGAAAAATAAGTTCCCAAGGCTGTTAAAAACCAGGGTTGCTTAGCCAGCACAAGTTCCTGGTAGCAGACAGTGTTTCTGATAAGTTCAGGGGAATTCAGCCCAGGGGCTGTTCATCAAGGCTGAGGCCTAACGAGCATTTCTGAGATCATGGTGAACCCCAAGGGGGAGTGGGGGATGCACCACCAGACAGACATTTTGCCATTTCTTGTAATCTCAAAGTTAATAAATACCTACATTTTTCCTCTCAGGGCTGGGCTAAAAAACAAATACCTAAAGGACAAATGTGCTTCATTTGGCTGGTTAGCAACTGGAAAAGTTGTCCAGATAGTCAAACACAGTGAAGTGGTTGCCAGCTACATGGTGAAGACAGTTGTTGGGCCAGCAGCCAGACAAAGCCAGGCAGGAGTTGTGTGAGTTGGGTGATGGTGTTAAAAAGGGATGGAAAATACAGAAATGAATTGGAGGCGTCATTGGGAGGTAAGGGATAATTCTGTTGAAAATGCAGGAGAGAACTGGGAAAAGAGCCTTAGAGAGGACACAGGAGGACTAGAGCAGAGCCTAGGGAAGGTGAGGGGGCTTGAATGTTGCTATGGTGAGTATTATAGGGAATGTAGTGGGACTCCCAAGATCTTGCAGTAGAAAGTGTTGGATAGAAAGCTGGGGAAAAATTCCTTACTTCTATGGTTCATAAAAACTTTCTTTTCACAGTTCTATGCTAAGCAGGTGGGAGGTTGATTGAAGAGTCCCAAATGCTCCTGCACCCTAAGGACTCTGGAGAGAGATGCCCAGGCCAGTAACCAGAATGTGGGGCACAGCAAGGAGTCTGGAGCCACAGCAGTGGATAAAGGCACCCTGGCTCCACTGGAGGAGCATTTAAGCAGATTTTTATCTGCATACTGGAGGCAAAGAGGCAGGTCACCTGAATTTCCATCTTCTGATAGAGATTTCCTTGTTTGCTTATAGCTTTATGAAATGAGGAAACTCTGCCCTGTAAGAGCAATAAGGAAGGGTAAAGTTTATTTTCTTCACAGAGTGGAAGGAATCTGGTACAATTTAGTTGCTTATCAAGAGAGTGCTGACAAAAGCCACTTCCACTCCTCCCAAGAAGGGACCACCCGGTAGAATTTTTGCACTGGCATGTTTGTGTTGGATAAACTTCCACCAAGAGGCTTTGCTTTGCGCCTGATCCATGATGTTCATGAGTCCATTTGCTGATTTTTACTCAAGATAGATGGGCCAAAAGGAACTGAATTCTACTGCAGATCAGAACCACCAACAGGTATCCCAAATGCTAGACAACATGTTACCCTGAACCTTCAAGTGCTTTCCATTGGCATGGAATCTCCAGCACAGCTCCTGGTTGAGTTGCAACAGCATGTTCCCAAGGAAGTTTCAACTGACAAATTCCCAGACAAACCAATGAAACGGCATCTTCTGACCTAGACCTAGAACTTGGATTACAGCAGCCTGTGCGGATGCTTAACCCATAGGGGAAGGAAAGACCCAGTGCCAGGGAGCAGAAGCCAGCTGCTCCACATGGCAGGAGCAGTGCCCTCGCTGACCGGCACAGCCCTGTGGCACTTGGACAAGGAAAGCAGAGCAGCTCTGCTGACCAAGTTGAGCCTCAGTCCCACCCCCAAATGAGCCCATAGCAAAGCTGCAGGTCCAAGGTGAAGCGGGAGGTCATGTCAGCAGGTCCCTGTTGGGATTAGCAGGGTATAAGGCTGGGTATGTGCAGACACACAATGTGGCTTGGCCAAGGACCCAGGGACAACATAAATGTGGCTCATTCTCACACCTTGGCTGTCTTCCCAGCAGTGTGATCTCTGCTTACACAGCTGCACCCTTGCAGAGCTGACCTTGGGCAGTAGGAAGCCTCAGAAGAATAAAGAGCTTGCAAAATTAGTGTTCTCAGAGCCATGACAGTTGTCCTTAGACATCCGAATCTACAGGGAATGACTGCTGGGGGTATTTCAGTACACAGAGATGCAGTTATGTGGCAAAACTCAAAGTTACCCAAAACAAACATCTCAAGAGGCAGCACCTCATTTCTGAGCATCTGCTCCTACCATAACACTTTGCCCTCAGTTCTGTGTCCTGTCTTGCCATTACACACGACAGGGACTGGTTGCCTTGGGGCTCAGATCCAGCTGAAGGAAGAGCAAAGTGCTGTAGAACAGGTATTTGAGCACCAAATCACTTATGCATTGCTAGATACAGGACCCTTCTCTCAGCAGCATCACTTGGAGGCTTTTTCCCTGGTGGGGGCCTCAGTTGCACTAATGACTTTAGTTTGCCATGCTTTCTGTGATAAAAAAGAAAGAAAAAAAGGAGAGTGACCAATAGGGAAAGACAGATCAGAAAAGCCAAAAAAATTAGTTTATTTGCAAGGAAAACTCTTATCTCAGTGGTAGAGAACAAAGGAGTAATCACCAAAGCGGTCAAATGCCATGCACAACCCTGATTTGCAACTCAGTTCCCCAGATCTGAGACCAAAGTTTGGCTTTTGTTTGGCCCTTCTCTCATTTGCCAGCACCAAAAGCACCTCTGTGGTATGGAGTCACACCAGTCTTAGGCTAAGCTTGGCATCTCTGCCACCCATGCAGAGCTGATGCAGGGGTTGCTGAAACCAAACCTGAAAGAGTTTGGTCCAGATAAGGATGGTGGTACAGATTCAGTCATACCCCTTGGATCTGCTGGAACTGCATCGTATTGGTATTTCTGAGGTAAAATAGGTATGGGAGTGAGGTGCTGCGTCCAACAACAGCTTTGGCTGGAATGTGCTTATGCTTTTCAAAAGAAACAATTCCCTGGCCAAAACGAAGTGACTGTAGGGATGTCAGTACTTAATTGTTACTTCAAGTGCCAAGTTCTGTGTCCCTTATCAATAATACCACTCTTGATTACTCTGAAAGTCCCGATCAGCCATTGTCCAAACCTCTAGACACCTCTGCCTGCTCAATACTTGTTTGGATAAATCCATGTTCAGCTTTGCAGGTTTTTGAGAGGCCCTTCCTGAGGAGCTCCACCAGATCCAGATGTCATCCATGCAGGGAGGCATTTATGTGGATTACAGACTGACCCTGGCCAAGCCAAATATCTTGAGCTGCATCTTCCAGACTTGTTTTCCCCCAACGGCCTTTCAGATGTCACTTCTAGAAAGCCACTTCCACTGGAAAGCCTGTGGGATTGTGGCTCAGTACAGAACAGATCTGGATAGAAAACTTTCACTGCACTGTTTTTGGGAAACTGTAGGGGTTTCCCAAAAACCCCTCCAAGAGAGAAAAAGGAACACAGGACAGAGCAGTACTAAACAATCAGGTTAACACATCCCAAAAATGCCATTTATGGATTAAAAAGCTTTTTGTGTTTATTAAACAACACACCTGGCCCTTTTCTTAGTGCAACACAAAAGTGGTTCTTTCTGAATGGTTAGCACAGAAATGGATTAAAAATATCAACAGTGGGCTGTGTATATGAAAATAAACCCCAATCTTAGCTTACAGAGGGCATTCAGCAAACTCAGCTGACACTGGGCATGTGTTTGACCTTCTTAATGGTCCCAGTTGAACAGAAAGGACAGAAATATTTAGCTCAAATTTTCTCTCATTCCACTTTTGCGCCAACATAACTTCATTGGCACCAGTATAAATCCTTTGTTGACAAGGGTGAACGGAGAGGATTATTACACCTGTGGACTGGCAGGTGGAGCTCCTCCTCTGGGACTCTTCCTCCTCAATCCCACATCACTGAACATGCTGATCCTTACAGAAGGGCTGATACCTCACAGGCTCTCTCTCAGCCCAGTTTTTGGAGGGTCCAGTCTGTCCAAAGGACTGGGGAATGGAGACTGAAGATAGTTGAGATTAGAGGTCTTTGAAAGCTGGATTTTCCCTCCAGCTGAAATTCATCACATACCGTAAAACATATATCCTGCTCTGAGACCTTAAATGAGAATCTCTAATAGGGTCTCTAAGAGAAGGAAATATAAGAAAAATATTCTGAAATAAAAAACCTCTGTAATTATCTGATAAATGATACTGGGATTGAAACAGAGCCTTATCCAAGGGTGTGGATGGTTTATCTTTTCCAGCTGGTTTCTAGCACGTGTAATGCTATCAGTGTTCCATCCATAGATTTATGGACTCAGGCACATTTCCACAACACTTCATTCGTGACAAAGTAACATTTCTCAGCTAAAAAACATCCATGAAGAAGACTCACAAGCTCCCAGCACTGGCTTTTCTCCTTGCTCCCATCTGCACACAAGGCTGATCCAGAGCAAACCTTCTACCTTTGCCTGGGTCAGTTGCACATTTCCTGCATTTATTGTTTGCCCGCTATCCTTCCTGTTACGAAAGGGAAGCTGGCAAGATAAATTTATTGGGACTGGTCTGCACTTGAAAGCACTGTCCCTGTGCTAACCCCAGCGAGGAATGCAGAGGATACGTTCTGTCCCCTGACACCCCTCAGAAGGGTCTCACAGGGGCGAGGCTGTGCCAGTGGCAGCAGGTGAGGGGGATGTGGATTAGGGGGACATTGTTGGGTGGATGTGGCACATTCCCTGCTCTCTCTCCTTTCCCCAGATCCTTTCCACAGCAGCTGGCTCAGCATACTGCAGGCTCAGAGCAGAGCCCCTCGCTGCTGCTGGGCTTTAGTCCTGCCAAGGACCACCAGCCAATGATTATTCATCTGGGCAGCACCAATCTGTGCACGCATGGCCACAATGTCCATTCCCATGGCCAAAAATCAAGGTCAGGTGGGACGGGCACCAATCCCCTCTGACCTTGATGGGAAGAGCAGCTTTTGCTTCCTCCTTCTTCTCCAAAGCTTTACAGTTGGTCAGCTGCTCCAGGTGGAGCACAGCCCAGCTTTCACATCAGTTCTGCTTAGAAATCCACATCGGTGCAGCTCAAAACACGACAAATCTGAGCAGCCTGAGCTGCGTGCTCCTGTCGGTTGCAGGTTGTCCAGTTTCAACTACAAAGGATGCTCGTAGGATGTCTCTGAGAGGCTTCAGATGAAAAAAGTCTGTTTGTCTTGTCTTGAGTAAACAGGTGATACTCTCTGATAAGCAGACAGGATAGAAGCAGGAAGGAAAACCTGAGGTATGGGTGTCCAGCAGCACTGCTGGCTGAGGCAGAAAATAAATCTTGCCTTTCTTTTTTTTTTTTTTTTTTGTGGTAGGGAGAGTCAGGGAAGCCTTTCATCCAGGCTGCTTGTTTTAAAGGGAAATGCTTCCAAGAATGGAATTTCTTTCTAATACTAAAGCGCAACTAAAGCGCAGTCTTTGCCAAGTATTGAAAATGGTAGGTTTAGCTGTAGTTGTCTAGCAAGAACCTGTGTGACTACTTTTATGTTTGAACCGCTGCAGAAATCCTGAGAGTTTTGTACCAGGCTCAAAATTTGCCAGACAACTCCAGCCATCCTTTCTAATTGGGAGAACTAAGACACTGGGAGCAGTACATTACCAACAGTATTCAAAGTCCTTGAGAGACACAGCTCATCCAAACAGCACAACCATCGCTCAGTGCTTCCTGGACCCCTATCCCAGTTTTAAGATGAACTTTAGCTGGCATAAGCCCCATCAGGATTGAGTGGCATGCTCCACTCAAGCTGCCCTAGCAGGTCATCACTGCTGCAAGTGAGCCTGGCTGCTCTTGCTCCCTTTGGCCTCCCCTTCCCTGGCACCCAGAGAATGCCCTGCTGAAGCAGTGGATTCAGCCCTTGGAGCTGGCAGGCAACCTCGTGGATGTTTCCTGAGCTGGTTTGTAGCCAGTGTGGCAGGATGAAGCAAAGTGGCAGATGGAGGAACTGGTCGAGATGACACAGGTCAGGGACAAGAAAGGGACGTGGTCAAGAGTGTGAGGAGATGATCATCTCCATTCAACTCCCATGTGTCACGCAGAGGAGAGGAAATAAAGTCTAGTGAACTCATCCACATGAATTTTCCTGTTTGAGTGGTTTCGGCAGAAAATTTGTATCCTCCCATTTAAACATTATATTCAGAGAGGATTTTTGCCCTGTCCTAGCAAGAAGTCCTTGTTTTATTCAGACAAGCAAGATATTTGCATAAATACTTCTCATGGGACCTCAGGCACAGCTCCAATGACTTTCTTTAGATGTGAAGGGCAAATGCTTTAAAATCAGTTCATTCCTCCCTTTGGGAGCTGTGCAATTCCATTTTGCTCCCTGAGCAAATGAGAAAACACTCTGTGCTGTCAACCCAGGGGACTGCTTTGTACTGCAAATGAGTTTTCCTTCAAGAAGGACCCTCTAACTCCCCCTGCACATGGGAAGTATCGAGGGAATTTATGAACATCTCATTTGTGCCAGTCTCTGAGCGATGCTTGCTCCTTGCTTCCCAGGGCTGGTCCATGTGCCCTGTGCTATCTGCAGCAAGCAAGCAGCAGCTCTGGCTGTGCCTCTAGGTCTCATCCTGCTCCTGGAAAGCTGCACGCAGCTCTTCTATTCCCAATGTGAGCAGGAACTGGAGTTTTCCCGGTGCTGCGAGCACCTTTGGGCACAGAGGGACCCTGGGGACAGACAAGGTGCCCGTGGGAGTCGCGTGAGCGGATTTGTGTTTATGCAGCAGCACAGCTGTGCAGGGGCTCTTGTTTTCAGGGAGCAAAGTTCTCATTAATTTCATGAGCACAGCAGCTCTTGGCACGCAAGAGCTAAAATTCCCTGTGCACCCTCAGGGAGGGCGAGTTCCCCAGGCTTTAGGGAAGCCAGTGGTTAATAGGATTTAATAGGTACCCACCAGAGGTGGGCTCAGATGGGGTGGATCACTAGGAAACCACCCATCTTGAGTCATCCCAGCCAGAAACCTGGGAGAAGGAAACCAAACCCGGCACTGGTGCTGGCAAAGGATGAATCAGTTGATTTAACAAACAGTGGGTTTTCAAAGGAAGAGAAGGAAAATGCTAACAGGAAGATAATGAGTTATACAGGATACCTAATCACTTCTGCAAAGCTTGATCTTAACTGGTGACTGTCCTTATCTCAGTGCCCCCAGGGAGGCAACTGCGAGAGCAAAACCTCTGGAAATGGGCAGGTGGGTTTCTAGTGCGATGAGCTGCGCAGGTCTCTGAGGACTCACACAGCGTGCAGGGGCTGGAGGGCACCAGCTGCAGCGGAGGGAAGGACAGATCCAGCACAGCCAAAATCTGCGGAGTCTCCTCCCACAGAAGGATGTGTGGGGAAGGGACCCCCTGCGAGCCGTCACACATCAGTCCTCCGGCAGCGAGGGGCAGTTCTGCCTCTGCTGCCCACCCTGGCTCTGCATCTGGCAGCCAGGGATGGGCTTGGTCCGGTGTGTTTGTTCCAGCCTGCTTAAAGCAATTCTTGGTATTTATGGCTGATGCAGAGCCAAAAATATGTCCAACACCCAGTCAGCTGGCTTTACTCTGGCTACACAAATCAAATCGGCCCTTAATTGAATTCCCCTCTGTTGAGGCAAACTGGAGCTCGAGCACTGGGATTTCCTTGGATTGTTCCCTCCGGTGAAGCTTTCATGATGTTTCACTCGTGTCTGGCACTTCTTAACGACCTCACATAGAGCTGTATGCAAATCGGCTTAATGAACTGGGGATGCTCTCAGCCGGCAAGAGGGAGGAGGAGCATCAAGCCGTTAGTGCGGTGTGTCCAGGTGCCAACACCAGTGTCAAAGGCAGCACTCTGGACTCCTAGTGCCAGCAGCTACGGTGGATGTGAGGCTTGGTGGATTAGACTGCTCTTTCCACAGTCCCACCGTGCTTGCACTCCTTGCAATATAATCTAAATTGCCCCGTGAATAAGCTGCAGGACAAGGAGCCCCACGAGTCATGGTAAGCTTGTGCTCCTCTGGGAGCTCTGTGTTCCGTGTGGGTGCTGCACTCCTGCACCAATACCTGGTGGGGAGCACCCTGGCCCTCATTTCTCCCCTGCCAAAATGGCTGGTGCAGGTTTGGTGCAGGTTTGAAGATAGTGGCCAGGTTCAGTCAAGAGTCCAAGTCCTCAGGCAAGTTGAAGTGATGAGGCAGGTCCGAGGTCAAGCTGCAGAGTCAGCCTGCAGGGCACGGGCAGGGTCAGAGCCAGGGTCAAGGTCAGAGTCAGGATCAGGGTAATCAGGCTTAGAAAAAGCCTGGTGGTCACCAGGCAAATCCATAGAATCATTAAGGTTGAAAAAGACCTCTAAGATCACAAAGTCCAGCCATTAACCCAACACTGCCAAGGCCTCCACTGAACCATGTCCCTAAGCACCACATCCTCATGCCTTTTGCACAGTTCCAGGGATGCTGATTCCACCACTGCCTTGGACAACCTGTTCCAATGCCTGACCACCCTTTCCCTGCAGAAATTTTTTCCTGATATCCAATCTAAATCTCCTTTGGCATAACTTGAGGCTATTTCCTCTTGTCCTACTAGACACCCCTATGTGTGAGGCAGGTCCCAATAATGGGATCAGCTCTCAGCTGTGCTATCTCCAGTCTGACCCCAAGCCCTGGGAGCCAAACCACTGAAGTGAGCAAGCTGAGAGTGCTGCCAGTACCTAATTTCCAGGCAGCATCCTCCCATCCCCACGACCAGATGGTGGGCACCCCTCCCTCAGTCATCCTCTTCCCAAGCTCGAGGTGGTTTTAGGCAAGATCTTTTCACATCTTTTCACAGTATGCAATCATTCAACTCATACTTCTCCCCCTAAGTCACTCCAAGACCCACAGGAACCCTGTGTCCTTTCTCTCTTCTCTCACAGGTGACAAGAAGGAGCTGATCTTCCGTGTCTCCACCTTTCCGTGGTGACAAAGGACCATTTCTGGCCATTTCAGCTGCCTTGGCTGCTCCCCATCTTGGGGCCAGCCTGCCACCTCGTGTTCAAAGCTGGGGATTTTCAGAGTGGTTTTGCACAGGGCATTGAAAATGCCTCAGGCGTTACTTAATTGATTTGTATTTAAGACTCCTAAAGCACAGAAGAAATGAAGAAAACCTTGAGGAGCTTCACTCTGTGGGGAAGCCAGGGTGCAACAGCAACCACCCCAGTGTCCCCAGAGGAGGCACAGCTGATTTCGGTCAGGTTCTTGCCTGGTGTTTCACACCCCAAGCAAGGGTGAGCGCTCCAGGATCCCCAGCAGCTGTTTTAGACTATTCCTGCTACAGTGCAGGATTTGGGTCCATTCTTGTTGTGGCATTCCCTGCAGCTGGACGTGATCTTTCTTGCCTTGAGCCTGGCCCATGATTTGCAGCACCCATACAAAAAAGCCCATGGAAGCTCTGTTGCTTTCTTTTACTGAAGCTCTCAAGCACTATTGAGGTGCTCATGGGCATCAGAGACAAAGATATGAGCTCCAGGTTCCGCTTGTGGTGCATCAGTAGCCACTGAGTGGTGGCTGGGGCCAGGGCAGATGCTCAGGGTACCTTGCACAGCCCTAAATACCTGTGTGAGCCAAGGACTCCAGGTCCTCACACACCCCAGCGACTTCATCTCAAACTGGACCCTGCTCGCCTCCCACTTGGCTCACTTTACTTCCATCAGTCTTAATAAGCATTAAGTGTTCATTAGAAAGGATAGATGTTTATAAGGTGTAAGATTTTTTCCAGATTATTTTTTTATTTTCCTAAATACTCCTGAGAGTATGACAAATCCTTCTTATAAATCCTGTTAGTGGTTAATGAACCCAGAGGGACATGTGCCATCATCTTGTTGAGTTCTGCAGTAGCTTTCTACAGAGATTCTCTTTTATTACTCCTATCTTTCATAGCTTCTTTCTTATTTCTCTTCTTCACCATCACCATTTCTACCCTTGGTATACCATTTTCCTCCTGTCCCTGTTCTTTCTTAAGCAGTAGGATGTGCCATATGTGCCCCACTTACAGGACAGGCAAACAGCACACGTGATGTACAGAGACTCTGCAGGGTTGCAGGTACGGGTAAAATAGTCACAAAAAAATTGCATTTGCTCAACTGTATTGACTTTTGCAGCTCCCAGCCAAGGGGTGATGGCAGCTGGGGTGGCTGTTCCCTGCCCATGGCAGGGGAGTTGGAGCTAGATGATCTCTAAGTCTCTTCCAATTCAAATCATTCTGTAATTCCATGATCCCAGGAAGGCAGCAGTCTTCACTTAGCTTTCACAGTGGACACATAGGGACAGCTGTAAAATGGTGATAGGTCAGAGACAGTTTAGAAATGGGGGAAAATATCATTTTGTCCTCCTGGTTTTGGATTTAATTTCTCATAGGCCTGATTCCTTTTCTTCTTCCACAGGCAAAGAATTTTCCAGCTGAGAACTTTCCACCTGTTTGATTACAGTTATCATTCACAAATACACACATGACTACCCAGTGGGTGATGACTCGACCAGACACTACACAGAGCTCAGCATGACCATGCCAAAAGTCAGTTTCTGGGGCTAAGTGGAGGCACCAGCTGCTTCCTGAAATGTGCTGGACATCACGTGGCATGTTTGTGTCTGCTGTAACCCGCAGGTGTCACGCTGAGATGGTGCAATTCTGCCTCGTGAGTCACCACGGGCTGAGAAAGGCAGAGTTGTGCTGCTGTGTCTGAAGTGAGCTTCCCTTTCCTTCTCCTGTGGCTGGGCCAGCTGGGAATTAGCGTGCAGGATCAGCTGTCTGTGTGTGCTGAGATGAACCAAAGGAGAGCTCGACAGTGATGATTTTTCCCCATTAGTGGCAGGCTGCGGACACAGTCCGCCAGAGCGGCACCCATCGAATTCTGCCTGGTATTGAAGAGCCTCTTGGCAGCCCAGCTGGAGGATGACCTATGGGTTGTTTACTTGCTGGGCCTCCAACTCATGTTCAGTGCAGGCCAGGCTGAGTCAAACATTCACATTTTGTTAATATGGCATGTGCACCTCAGGCATGAGGAAACATGCTAGAGCTAGAGACCCAGCCATGTGTGTGCACTCCTTGGGCTCCTTGCTCCTGCATACCAGTGCTGCTCGAGGCAGGAGGTAAGGCCACAGCAGACCCCGTTGTTGGCTCGAGCCTTGAATGCTGACCTGCTTATCCAAGTGCAAAATGGTGTGTAAGATGATTAAATCATCTTCCAAAGAAGGCCTGGAATCCCCGCTTTTCCAGTCAGCAACCAGGTAACTGTTTACTGGAACAATGTGAACCCCAGCCAAGAAATTGTGCAGAGTGTTAAAAACATTGAAAATGACCCCATATGTCCTCATAGCAGAAAGTCCTTTAATAAGATGAAGAACAAGCACAAGGCAAATTTCCAATTACTTTAACATGCATAAAAATCAGGTTGTGCCTGGTCATGGCTCTGTGATCTTACAGTGGAATTGCTATTTGGTACTGACTTGCTCTTGCATCTTTATTGCTTATTTAAAATGTGCCACTGCTTGGACTGGAGTTTTGTAATAGCGGCACTTTAGGCTTCCACGTCTCTTGCCTCGGAAAACATCACATTAAAACTTGCTCAGCTGTACAAATCCCAGCCCTGCAGACAGAATACAAAACATCGCTGGCGCCTTCCTGGGCTCCCTGCAAAGCACTGGCAAAGCTGTCCCCAAATCTGCAGCAGTGATCACACCCCTGTGACTGTCCCTTCTCACCACACGCTGTGACAGTGCCCTCCTGGCATCTGCTTCAACGTGACAACCTCAGCACACACCAGATGTACCCCAGCACTGGAATGCATCTACCTCCACTTCTCCACCAAAGTGTGTTTACCTCTGTTCTAGAGCACAGTTTTAAATTATTGAGCAATAAATAAATAAATAAATAAAGCTGGGAATGGTGTTTCTGGCATGAGGAGGTGCTGAGCTGCACAGATAGTGCAATAAGCTGATGTTGTCCTGCTCTCGATGCTGTCTGTGGTACCCAGAACTGCTGGGGGTTTTGTGACAAGTGTCTCCTGTTCCAGCTTTGTCCCACTGCTGTGTGGTGACATGTCCCTCTCTTTTGCTAAAATCTACCTTGGTTCATGGACACAATAGAATAGCCTTGAAAATAGGGGGGAATCTCTTCTCTCAGCTCGCTCCCACAACCAGTGCCACACGCAGGGAGCCAACCTGTCAAAATTGCCCTCAAACCGCCTAAGAAGGGAATGTGGGAATCAGGACAGCACAACCCCAGTAATGCACAGTAGGATATGGTCTTGCTTATTTATTGAGACAGAGGGAGCTGCAAGTGAATTTTTTTTTTCTTTTGGTTAGCCTTGTATAATGCTTTATCCCAAGTTCAGGCCTATCCAAGCATGGGAAGAGTCTCTCTTGGACCTTGAAGAACATCTCCTCAAGTCCTGTAGGAAGACCCAGAGTGCTGAACTCTTGGCTGTGTGGGTTCAGGTGCTGAGGGACCAAGAAACATCAAAGCCTGTTGAGCCAAGCCCTGCACAGGCTTGCTGGTGTTGGCCCCAGGGAGCCATGGTGGCTGGTGTGGCCCTGGACAGTGATGAGCTCTTGGCCCAGAGCAGCCTGTGGGTGACTGAGTGACCTGTGGACCTTGTGCTGGCAGCAGTGCAGAACCTCAGCCAGCTCAGATATGGGAAGTCGAATCAGTCCCATGGAGAAGTTAATTGCCAACCCAAGCCTGGTCTGTAGGACTGGACAATTGGCACTGGATAAACCTTCGTGGCTTCTCTGGATCAAGGACCAAGAATGTGGAAAATCCCATCTAGGTTTTCCTTATGATTCCCCTCCCGTCTGGACTTTGTTTTCTCACAATCTTTGGTCTTCCCCTTGGAAAAGATATGTGCCTTTCCCTTCAGCAACCTTGTGGGATGGAGCTGACCCCATGCAGAAATGTTGAATGTTGCTGAGGTGGAGGTGGGCACCCTGTCGAGATTGGGAATTAAGATGAGCAAGGTAAGAGGGTGCTGCTTCATGGTGTTGCACACCTTCTCTGTCAACCATGAGTGCTGGTGTAGAACTGTGACATATTGGTGGAATATGGGAACTTTCTGAGCTCTTGAAGTGTGCAGATCATGGGTGGGCATTTCATTCTTGCAGGTGAATGGATGGTAGGTGTCAGGAGCAAAGGGCAAAGGCTTCTGAGGCTGTGGAAATCTGATAATCCTTGGTGCACTCACATCTGTTATGTGCTTTGTGTTACAGAATTATAGAATGGTTTAGGTTGGAAGGTTGGAAGGAACACTGAAAGGTCATTTTCTTCAAGGTCCCTGCAATGAACAGGGACATCTTCAACTAGATCAGTCTGCTCAGAACCCTGTCCAACCTGGCCTTGAACACCTCCAGGGATGAGGCATCCACAACTTCTCTGAGCAACCTGTGCCAGGGTTTCACCACAATCATTGTAAAGCACTTCTATCTAATTTAAATCAATCCTCCTTCAGTTTAAAACCATCACCTTGTGTCGTATTTCAACACAGACAAAAATTTGCAGCTAAAAACTTTGTCCCCAGCTAAAAGGTTTGTCCTTCAATTGTGCTCTAGACAAAAAGATCCTGTCCAAAAATATGTTTAGGAGCATCATTGCTATATAGGCTCCTAACATGTGCCAGCACCCATGGGAGTTCCTGTCTCTGGTAGGAGCTAGGTGCTAGTTATTGTCCACACATCTGGCTTCCAGCTGTGGTTTTGGCAGATGTGCAGGGACCTGGGCTGGCTGGAAGAGAGCAAACACAAAATACAGGGTGTCCTGCATGGGAACAGGGCTAGGAGGGGATGTTCTGTGTCTTTGCCTCCAGCTCACTGAATCACATTACCCATGCCTGGACAGCAGCCTCCATCAGGCATGTTCCTGGCATCGTGCCTGCATGCACAGCCCTCGCTCTGTTCTCCTGAGACTCGTCAGGCTGAGCTGTGCACAGCTTGACAGAGGATATAAAGAGGCTGACGAGAAAAATCCATAGGAACACGAGTAACTCACAGGCTATCACAGTCTTCAGGGAACTGGGATGAAGTCATGGCAGAAAGACAAAGGGAAATAAAGTCAGACAGATATGTAAATACTGCTAAACCAAGCCTAGTGCAAAACAAGCCTGAGCTCATGTTTTCAGTGTTACCTTTTTGCCCCTTCCAGTGCCTAAAGGGGGCGTATGAAAAAGGAGAGTGACGTTTTACAGGGGCAGATAGTGATAGGACAAGGAGGAATGGTTTTAAACCAAAAGGGGAGAAATTTAGATTGATCATTAGGAAGAAATTCTTCCCTGTGAGGAGGGTGAGGCCCTGGCACAGGTTGCCCAGAGAAGCTGTGGCTGCCCCATCCCTGGAAGTGCCCAAGGCCAGGCAGGATGGTGTTGAAGCAAGCTGGGATAGTGGAAGGTGTTCCTGCCCGTGGCAGGGAGGTTGGAACAAGATGATCTTTAATGTCCTTTCCAGCCAGACCGTTCTGTGATTCCCTTATTGCCACGAGCCTGTGCCCAGCTTTTCAGTACGAGCGCTTTGGAGCCCACCAGCTCTTCGCTGATTTATTCTCATGGAGGCTGCATTTCTGTAAATGTAAAGTTTGAGCCTTCTTTTCTTTTTAGATTTTGCATTTGCTTTGCTAATGTCAGCCTCCAGAGGGCGAAAACCCTTCGGAAAGACGCTGGGAATCGCTCCAGCCAAGCTGGAGGTGATCTGCTTGCAAGACCGCAAAGACCCGTCATAAGGAATTCCCACCCCCACACCTCCCCCAAAATCGTGCATTTTCCGACTCATTTCTGTGATGACGTCTCCGGCTCCCAAGCCTGACCACTGCTGGGAAGGCCAGGGCGGTGGACGGGGTGAGGGAAGGGGAACAAGAATTCCTGAGCCGGGGCTTCCTGCAAAGCTTTAGGGATGGTGAAACCGGCTGGTGCCTTCCGTCATGCGGGAAGTTTTTTGGTGGCTTGTCCCAAGAGCTGCTTCACAAGCCAGAAACCCTGGGCGATGCAGGAAAAGTCCTAATGCTGGTGATGCAGATGTTATTTATTTGCAAATATCCTTGCAAAGTGCTGTGGGGAAAAAAGGGATCTGCCACTTGCCAGCTTCGGAGGGGGTACAAAATCCCGCCAGATCAGCACATCCTGGTGCTCTATCCATAGCCCAGAGCCCAAAGCCATGGAGAAATATGTCCCAGAACACTCAGTATTAAAGCAAGGGTGGGACGCTTTTAAAACAACACACACATTGCTGCTTGTTGGACACCCAATTCCTGGAAATGCTGAGTGCCTGCTCTGAAAAAAACCCAATCCAAATCTTTTGTGTATGTCTACAGAGAAACTGGAAAAAATAGGAACTGGTGGGAATATTATAGTCATGGTCAGAGAGATTATTGTCAGAATAAAAGAGCTTTAAGAGGGTGTGGAGATAAGATGTAATGAGATGGAATGAGTTTGGGAGTGGAAAAGAAATGGTGCTTAGGAAGGCAACTGAAGGAGAAATAGGATTGCTGAGGCCCTCAGTGTATGGAATAATTCAGTGTATACATATACACACATCAGCTATACCACTAATAAACCCGCTCTAAATAGTATAATTCAATTCTGGAGTATATTTATGGTGAGATGGGAGGTCACAAGCCACACGCTTGCCCCAGGCATGCTGCTGGGCTACGGGAGGATGTTGCTGTCAGCAGCAGGGACCCAGCACGGCTGCATCCATCCTGGCACCATCACTGAAACAGGCTGAGTAATTAAATCATTTACTGCTACATTTCTGTCAGATCTCATTACACAGCACCTGAGTTATTTTTACAGTTGAGTGATTGCCTGGATCCTACTGTGGTGATGCTAAATATCCCATCCCTGACAAAAACCCTGGCAATAGCCACAGAGAGGATATTTGGTCAGGGCTGGCATTTTCTTCTGCAGCAATAATGCTGTCAGGATATAATCCCGATGTGGAAGTGGTCCTGCCTCATCCACCATCACAGCTCACCGTGGCCAGAAGGGGAGAAGTTCAAAGAAAGGATGCAGGGAAGATCAAATATGAGCAGGTCAGAACTTCTTGCCCTTGAAAAGAGATGAGTAGAAACATGGTGAGGCTTATGGAACTGGGAGAGGACAGGCTGTTCAGTGCTTCAGCCAATGGCAAATAAAAATAAATAAATAAATAGATAGATAAGGGCATCAGCTGAGGTTGCCAGGCTCAAAACAGACGAATCAGCCAGCATTTGGTACAAGGTCTGGCACAGAAGCTTTGAATGGCAAAGGTTGTCCTGCTTTCTCCAGAGAACCCTGAGTGGTCACAGGAGAGAAACCCTCAAAGGGTAACCCATCACCCAGAGAGCCCAGGAGATGCAGGATCTCCCCAAGCCACAAACCATCAGAGACAGGAGGGTTTGCAGAGGAAATGACATCACCTGTGATTCTGCCTTTCCCAGAAATCTGCTCCTGGAGCTAGGGACAGGACCATGGGAGACTGGGACATGGGGCAGCCTGGTACATCAGCCCTGTCCCATTCCTATAACCCTCAGACTGATGTGAAGGAACTGCAGCAGAGAGAGCCCTGGCAGAGCCTTTGCAGCTCACCTCGGCTGCACTGTTTCTCACCTCGTTTTTGTAGCACAGATGTGGGAGGCTTGTGCCAGCACAGATGCTGTCCTGATGCCATTGCAGTTAGAGAAACACCTGGAAACAGATTCTCCATGTTCATGGTGGATATCTGTGATATGCCAAGCTAAGGGGTCTTCCCTCTGCCTCAGCTGCCTCTTGTATCCAACAAAACCTGAATGGGTTTTTGCACAGTGCAGCATTAACAGAACAGATGGAGCAACTATACTGGAATATGCATGGCTTTTAGTCAAAAGGAATAAATTATAATGGACGCAGAGGCCATTTCTATGGCTAGGAGTGGCATAAATATCTCTTAAAATAAAAAAAACAAAACCTCCTTCTCCCCTCGTCTGCTTTCCTGTCTGAAATAATCACCCTGGCCAAAAGCTTGTGCAGATCTGGCTTGGTCTCACAACAGAGTTTTTAAAAGCTCAGTCTTTCAGTTTTTAATTTGCATGTATCTGACATCAGAGGGGCTAAACATGAGCACAGCAAAGCTCATGTGTTTTTTTTCATTGCCACTTTTCACAGCATTACTGTGTTTTGAAGTGGTTTGTACTGAAGATGTGTCAAATACAAGGAGCAGAAACAAGGCTGTTGTCAGTGCAAACCCACCTTCACAGCATTTCCCAAACTTTTTGCCTATGTTCTGCATTTTGTGTCATTGTTCAACATGCTCCTTTCATTTCCTTTTTCTTCTTTATTTTTTTCTCAGAAAAAAATAAACCAGACAAGGTTTGAAGTCAGAGAACATGCCGAGTGCTTCAGAGAGCTTTTCTAGTGAAGCTTGTCAAGTCCTTCTTCTGGAGCTGCTCGCCTTGACAGCCTGTGAACTCTCATTTCTTTAACCAAAGCCCTGAAAACACGATAGTCTGCTTAAACTACCCTAACCCTTTAAATTACTCTAACCCTTTATAGCTGTTTAAGCTGCTTAAGAGTCAGCTATGGTTCAGATCAATTCAGACGCTGAAGCGTGGTGGAGTAGCAAATTCTAGAAACTCTCCTGGCTTTGAAATTATCTCAAAATTGACAATTGTTCAACTGGTAGTATTTAAATATTCATTGCTCTAAATCTAAGAAAATTTGCTTTTAAATAGGATTGAATTATGAGACTCAAAGAGATTTGCAGCACAAAGCTCCATTTGCAGAGAGCCTGAGTAGCAGTTTTAAAGTTATTAACTTGTGTAGTTAGGAAATTCCTCCTTAAGTGGCATCTTTAACAAATGCTTCACGGAATTGCCTTCAATGATCAAAAAATACAGATGTAATTAATTTGTCTTGTGTTTTAAACCTCACTGGCATCAGCAAAACGAGCTGTATTTTATCTCCCTGGCTCCCAAGCTGAGTGCAAAACCTGGCAGTGACATAAAATCAGTACGGCTCAATGGTTTTGTGCTCGTTTCCTCAGACTCATTAAAGCAGTTGTGGTGGGGATGTGCAGTCGCACACATGGACAGGCACAAACCCAAACCTGTCACTGGGGTGAGATGGAGCGAGACCAATCCCAGGCACAGGGTGAGTTGTTTTGAAGTTCTGAGCACCACGAGGGCCACCCTTTAAACTGCAGCAGCCTGGGCAGTTGTGTGCATCAATAACAGAGCCCATGGGCTGGTGGCAGTTTTTGGCCCTTTGTTGTAGGGGTCAGGGGAGGTGACACCAGCCTGGGTGAGGAGCAGATACCTCCATGTACAACATGATGCGATGTGTTTGTGGCCAAGTGTTTTTCCAGCTAAAAGAACAGGATGTAATTTTCCTCCCTGAACCAGGGCGAGACCTTGTTGAGTCACCTCTCCAGCCTCTGCCTGACTGCGGAAGCGAGTTAAATATCAAACTCTCCAGTAGAACCCATTAACCAGCTCCATCACTGCCGAGAGCCGCTGGGAAGCAGTGGGAAGGGATGTGATGTGGCGATGTGCTGGGCATTAAGCTCCTCTGAAATGCCCAGCAGAACCCTGTGGGCACCCAGGTCTCAAGCGGGAGGGTGCTGGAGAGCCCGCTTACTGCAGCAATGGGGATAGATGTCCTCCAAAACAACATGTGTCCCATGTGGGGCTTGATGGGACTCCTCCTGCACCATCACCCCAGCTGACAGTGGGTGCAGGTCCTTGGCGTGGAACTTGAGCATCTACATCCCACAAGGAGATGCTGCCAGCCCCACTCAGCCCTTTCAGAGATGATAAAATCATAGAATGGTTTGGATTGGAGCAGGATCTTCAACGGGATCAGGTTGCTCCAAGTCCCACCCAATGTGGCCTTGAATGTTTTCCAGGGATGGGGCATCCATCACCTCTCTGGTCAACCTATTCCAGTGTTTAACCACCCTCATTGTAAAAAGAGAGTGGTCTAAATCTACCCTCTTTTAGTTTTAAATCATTATCCTTTGTTCTATGAGAAAAAGGACCACATAACCTTCACAGACTCCAGTCTGGAACTGGTGCCCAGGACTGGAACCAGTCATGGCAGTGTTGGGCATGTGTTGGGACACAGGGACTGTCCCCTGCCTTGAATGAGGAATTTCAGGTGCTTTAGTGTCCCTGGCCACGGAGGTTTTCTAGAGCTTGAGGATGGGGAGTCTGTGGACCAGCTTTTATGTGGTAACATCAGCTTGCCAACAGCTCCAAAAACCAAGGAGTGCAGGAAAATAGCTGCTTACTCTGGTCAAAATACACATTTCTTTTTATCTTCAGAAAAAAGTCTCCTCAGGAAGGAAATGGCTGCACAGTTAGAGATGGGAGGTGTAAGATGCCAGCATTTCCGTACTGAAAATAACACCTTGTACTTTTTATCTGGGCCTTGGGCAAAAATGTGAATGAATGATGCAGAGGATGAGGGCTGCAAACCTTAGTGTCAGACTGTCACCCCTTCCCTCCCTCCTGCTGGAGCTGCCAGTGGGGAGCATCTGGCCTTTCTCTGAAAACCACCTGCAATTTATTACTCCAGCATTAAAGGCTGGCCTGTGAGCCCAAACATCACCCTTGGAGCAGCAGGGTGTAAATCCGTGTGCTGACCATGGGACCATCACCGTGGTGGGGCAGCTCTTGATGGCATCCTGCTGTCACCTCCAGCATGGAGGAGGTCTGGGAGAGCCCAGCAGCTCTCATGCCTCATCTAAGAGATGTTAATTGTGCTGTGCTTGCTTGAGCCCTGGCTCTATAATTAACAGTGCTGCATCAGCAGGCACTGATGCCACAGTGATGATTATGCAGCTCATTTTCCAGGAGCTGCTGGGACTCCAGAAAAACGAGGGGTTATTTCAGGTGAATTGCCTGTCATGGAGTGTCCCTGGGTCTGTCCATCCCCTCTGAGTGCAGGTTTGCCATGTAACAGCAGTGGTGGATTTTTTAATGGCAGCTAACCAAGTAGTCTGATTGGGAAACGCTCCTAGAGTTTGAAACACGGTCCTGTGGGTTTTGTATGGAGATCCCAGTGGGTGACACTTGAGAAGGGAGATGGGACCTGGCCTGGGGACCCAGCCCCAGGGCAGCACTGGGCACAGAATCACAGAATTGTCAGGGTAGGAAGGGACCTCTTGGGATCACCCAGTCCAACCCCCCTGCCAAGGCAGGGTCACTTGGAGCAGGTGACACAGGAATGCATCCAGGTGGGTTTGGAATGTGTCCAGAGAGGGAGATGCCACAACCTCCCTGCGCAGCCCCGGGGCAGTGTTAGAGGTGCTAACCCCAAAGGGAGGGTTTGCTGCCTTAGAGAAAATGTTTTCACATCTTCAAACACCCAAACCCCGAACTGGAGGGTCAAGTCCTCGTGGTTTTTGTACGTTGGGGCAAGTGTGCCAAAAGAAGTGAAGCTGAGAGTTCTTTTAGGATACACACCAGGTGCTGCATCACTGCCTCTTCCACTGATACACATCTATTCATTTAAAACCTGGCATGCCATCCTAGTTTGGTTCCTTCAGAAGGGTCTGGAATGAGACAGAGCACCTGTGGGTCGGGGTGCCAAGCTCAGTCCAAGACCCACATGGCCACCCATGGCAGCAAAGCACTGCTGGCATTATTCACCCACGGGGATCGTGTACAGGAGTGCATCACCTTGGGGGTGCATGCAGGAAAACAGCCCCCTCCAGCCCTTCCCATGCAGCTGTAGGACACAGAGCAGGGGAGAGCAGAGCAAGACAAAGGGAGTGGGAAACAACAGCAATGACTTGGGGGTCCTTCAGTATGGGGTGCAGAAAACGCAGGTTGCTTTTATTTTTTACATCAAAACAGCTTTTTTTTAACCCCAGCATGGAATTGCTGAGGTGTCCTAGGGGCACAATGAGCTCCTTCCACAGCACGTGCCCATGCTTGTGAGTTCAAAGATTGCCTGCCAGGGACCTGCCAAAATTTGGTCCTTGGTGGACCAGCTTATATTTCTCTGCCAGGTCCAGAAAATCTCATTGATTCTACTGTTTGGCTCTTCATCCCTCACGCTCATGGCAGGACCGAGTAGCTGCATTTGCCGAGCAAGTGTGACCCCCAGTTTGTGTCACTGCAGGAGGGAGAAGAGCCAGGGCTATTACATGTTTACTGTATTAATGTCCCTATTTCTAGGCTAACAGCAAACCAAGGGGTATTTTACAGAAGCCTGTGCACTTTATATCAGGCAACAAATCCTGATTCAGCCTGTTACATAAATTATTTATCACAATCACAGAAAGTTAGAGGAGGGGAAGGCTGGCTTAGTCCAGACAAGGCAGTTGATGGAGGTGCAGTGAAAGCAAACCCACAGTGAGGAAGGCTCCTGATTTCAAAAGGGCAAAGCTCACAAACTCAGCATCACCAGAGCCTGGCTGCAAATGCCACCAGTGTGAGGACAATCAGGGCCTTCTCAGCCTGCAGAAGGGAAAGCTCCAGAGAAACGTCACTGTGACCTTTTGTGTTCAAAGGGGATTTATAAAAAAGAAGGCGAGTGACTTTTTACAGGGGCAGATAATGACAGGACAAAGAGGGATGGTTTTAAACTACAAGAGGAGAAATTTTGATTAGTTATTAAGAAGTTCTTCACTGTGAGGGTGGTGGGGCCCTGGCACAGGTTGCCCAAAGAAGCTGTGGCTGGCCCATCCCTGGAAGTGTTCAAGGCCAGGCTGGATGGTGCTTGGAGCAAGCTGGGATAGTGGAAGGTGTCCCTGCCCATGGCGGGGGGTTGGGACGAGATGAGCTTTAATGTCCCTTCCAACCCAAACCATTCTGTGTTTTTCTGATTCTGCGAGATCCAAGGTTAGTGCAGAGGTGGATGTTATTTCAGCTTTTATCAGTGCTGATGGCGTGTGGCCGTCTCCATGCATTGGGTGTACCAAGGAGGACCGGGGTCCAGAGCAGCAGCAGCAAAATGGGAACCTCTTAAATGCCCAGGCGGGACACAGAACCCTGACAAAACCTGACCTGAGCCCAGAAAAATTTTTAAAAAAAGCTAGGGAATAGGATCACAGTCTTCTAATACCTCCAGGAAGGAGCCAACGGGCAGCCAGGGGAGGATAAATATCAGGCAGGGAAAATATTTAGTTTAGGTAAAGGGCCATATTGACACTTCAGCAAAACAGGATTATCTGTCCACAGATACATTTATTAAGAGGAAACTTCCCATGTATTCAAGCAGAAGAAAGCAGAGGTGAGAGAAAAAAAGAGAAAAAAAAAAGAAGGAAAGCCATTTTCAAGTTTAAATATCACTTTTAAAAAGGAAATTTTATAAGATGGCAGCAGCAGGGGTAGGGGAAAGGGTTGATGTCCCATTCTTGCACCTCCTTAGGGGATGTGACTAATGTGGGTGAGTTAATTCATCTTTACTGTCCAGACTGTTGAATTTTTTGGGTGGTTCCCAAGCCTGATTTCAGCTCAGGCGAACTCACAGGCTGCCAGTCTGCTTGCAGGGCCCATCCAAGGAGCAGAGGGCAGGTGGGTGCTCCCTGCCCACAGAGCAATTTAGAGGTGCTACCTGTCCTGGAAGTTGGCAGAGCATCAGTGCATCCTCTTCCCATCACTGCCGATCCCTGCTCCACCATCCTCCTGCCACAGAAATAATAGCCAGGTGTAGGGGAAGGTGCTTGGGAAAGGAAGAAAAGGAAAAAAAACACAAAAGGAGGGAAAAATGGGGTTTTCACCACTTGTGGACAGCTGTGATTTTCAGGTATGAGTTCCCTGACCCCGTGGAGTTTTGCTTTACAAAGCCAATTTCTCCATGCACCAATTTTGTGTCTTTCTGCCTTCAGTGTTATGAGCATCACTGCCATGTCCTTCGCACAGGGCAGAGAGAAGGAGCATCCCTGCTCTGGGGAAACAGGACGGGCTGGGGGAAAAGGCAGGAGTGAGTGGTTTCCTCTGGGAGGGACAGGGACTGAGGATAGAGGACAGGCCTGTTGGCTCAGCTCTGGAGCTGGACCTTCCTCCCAGCTGCACTCGCTGAGATGGGGCAAGAGGAAGGCAGAAGATCTAACCATGGGGCCAGCATGGCCATAGATTTATTCCCAGCTCAAAAATCTCATTTAAAGGGCAAATTAATTAATGGAAAGCATGGTTTGGGAACGTTGCCTCCATCCTTCCCCTTTTGCTGGGGCTCATCACCTCACATTCCAAGTCTCACCCATACGCTCCTCGAGGCAGGTTGGTACAGGAGCTGTTGGGGCAAGACTTTTCTCTGAATTTCACCCTGAATTTTTTTCTGATCAGTTTGCTTATGAGGAGTTTCAGCTCTGTCCTTCAAGTTCCCCACTTGCAAAATGACAGTAACACTGCCAGCCTCAGTAGAAAGGCACCAGGAGCTCTGCTCACCAGGGAGAGTGGTAAGACAGCTGGTTATTCTTAAAATAAATTATCAGTAAGAGAAGAAGCCACAAAAAGCATTCATCAGCTATTGAAGGACCCTGGAAGATCAATGGTTTACTTAATATCATTCTTGCCAAGTATTAGCCTGGAAAGATCAGAGCTGCCAGAAACAAAGTCAGGCAGATTAACGTCCTGCCCCAGTCCCAGCTTCCCGCTGAGCCTGACAGCTCCTGGCAAAAGCTCCTGTGCCCAGAAATGTATTTTGAGACCAGCATGCTTACAGATTAGTTCCTTCAAATTAAATCCAGGCAAAGTTAATCTCATCCATAGAGGGCATAGAGCAGACAGGTGGGGCTGGTGCAGCAGCCAAGGGGTTCCCCTGAGGGGACTGGAGCAGAAATGGGGGAGCAGGAGCAGAGACACAAGTGTGCATTGGCTACAAGGGCTTGGGGTACGGTGCAACAACTGTGAGCTGACAGAAATACCGACGGCTGCCACAACAGGCAGGTCCTCTATCATCCACCCTGCTGCCTCCACCCCAGAAAATAAGGAAAATTAAGTTAGAATATCCCAAAAGAAACTATAAAGCTCATGGATGCTCACACAGAGAAGAAGCAGCTGCATCTTAAATGGTATGATAAACACCTCAGGGGTTGCCATCAGGCAGGTACTTAATGAGTACACAAATGATAGTTCCTCTTGTTTCTCCTCCATCTTCCCATTTTCTGACAGTTGCCCAGGAAACTTCCCCCTCGAGGCACTCACAGGAGCAAAGTCCAAGAGGAGAAAAAACCAGCTGCAAACCCTTCGTGGTGTAAAGCTTGTGGCCAAGCGATGCCAGGGGAGGACTTTGGGGTGACCTGTGCCCGTACCAACCTGCCTCCCTCCCACACACTGCACGGCTCTGCCCTGTGGCCCCAGTGATGGGCACAGACCCCCAGATATCCCCCACATCCCACAATACCCCCACATCCCACACAGAGCCCGCAGGGCACCCTCGGCATCTCCGCCGATGTCCCCACAAGCTGTTCACGCAAAGGCTGCGCAGACCATCCCTCCTACACAGACACTGCTGCAATCCACAGAAGCGGCTGAGACACGAGGAGCCAGAGGGGTGGATGACCTCCAGAAGACCCCGGGGTGCTTTTCCAACCAGGATGTACGCAGCCACACGCAGAGCGTTGCAATCCATTCCCCGTTAGGATAAACTCCAGTTTGGCTAAGGTACGAGGCAAGTGCACAAGATGTCTTGTGCTTCTGCAGAAAGCACCTGCAATTCATGGGGGAAAAAAAAGGAAAAAGAAAAGAGAATTAAAAAATACAATCCCAATGCTCATTTGCACTGGAGGAATTAAAGGCCCTGGATCAGCTGAGCCAGCCCATCCTGAGGATGCCAGGCCATGCTGGAGGTGTCTCCAGAGGGCTTTGTCCCAGCAAACACTGTCACCCTACGAGTAAATGCGATGTCCACACCTCATATCCCAGCCCCAGCAAGCAGGGCTGGGGCAGCAAATGTTTTGTGCAACCCACACCAGAAATTTCGGTCTCTGCTCTGACGCAAGATGCCCACAGCAGGCAGAGGAGGGGAGCGTGGCTGTGCTCTCCTCATGCTTCCTGTGGCCTCTGATTTCACAGGCTCCTACCATGCAGAACTGCCACCCCAACATCCAAATCCCACCCCTTCTGCCTGTCCCAAAATGGGGGCACCGCAAAGGGCAAACCCCACCTCTCATCTAGAATGCACTCTCAAGTACATTTTCAATGCAGATTTTGTATAAAATGCACTTTTATGCATATTACATGTAAAGATCTTTACATTCACACCTTTACCTTTTTAGCCAAAGACTTCATTCATTTGAGCTGCACACCACAGTTTGTGCATTGCTCACAATGCCTCGAATAAGACAAAGATGAGAACAAAGACAATCTCTGAGTTATGCCTCCAGGTCATGATTCCACCTGCCTGGTTTATTTTCTTAAGGCTTAAGAGAGCTGGCTCAGAGGAAGGGTGGGGGCACGGGGCTTGTGGCTCCTCACACCGCCCACGCTGCCAGGAAATACCCTGCTTGTACGTGGGGCTCAGCTGCTCTCAGATATTTTTCCCTGCACACCCCCAGAGACAGAAAATATTTATATAGTATACACCTATAAAAATACATAGTAATAATATAGGAAAGTAAGTAAATATAGAAATAGCACAATATATTAAAATATTTATGTAGTATATCTAAATGTGTAACGTATAGATAAATATATAATACATAAACTATATTGTACACACGTATACATATGCATACAACAAAAGTTGGAAATTTGAAATGATAGAGCCAGGGAAAAGGTCAATATCCAGCTGCAATCAAAGAAAGGAACCATGCTGGAAGTGTGCACAGCACAGAGCCAAGGATTGCCCAAATCTTGGCCTGTTCTATGACCTGCCATCAAGGTGAATTAAATGCAACCCAACAACCCAGGGACCAAACAGCTTCCTCGTGCCTCCTCAGGAACTACAGGCCAAGGCACCTCCACAACGTGCTTGCTTTGTGGTGTCTCTTCAGGTGGCCAAATCCTCTTCCCAGGACTGTTTTTGCTTTACCTTCAAAGCTCATCAGAAAATGTGAGTGGCTGCCAGGACAGGAAGTGCAGCTGCAGGGTGGGGTTGGTGGTTCCCTGAGAGGGTGGCATGACGGCTGTAGTGCTTACAACCCAGCATTTACCTGGGAGAACCTGGACCACCAGAAAAGGACAGTTCCTAATTTCCCAGCTGGACTTGCTCCAAGAACCTGCTAAGGATAATTTAAAGCCAGCTATTGATTGAGCCCAGAATTGCATACCTTCCCTCCCCTTATCAATCCCTGCCCAGGTGGATCAACCACCACTGGTCCCAACACCTCTTGCCAATAGGCTGGTACTGGGCTCCACCTCAGAACTGCAGGCACCAAGAGCTAAATGTTTCATTGCCACCACGGGAAAACTCCACCCCCAAGCCCCCAATAAAGGCTCTTGCTATCTGACACTGTATTTCATCTGTGCATGTGTTGAAAAGTTTTAATCGTGTACCTATGTATAGTCCTGCACCAGCAATTTCCAGTGCCAGCCAGAAGGAAAACACAGGACTCTTGGTAACAGAAAAACACTCTGGAGCCAAGTAAACAAAATGACAGTCCTATAAACCAGAAGCATTTGTCCCGGTAAGGATTCAATTCGTAGACAGAATAACAAAGGATGAGTTACTTGGAAGCGCAGACTTTAAGGACATGGGTAATGTAACAGCAACAGAAACGCTGTGACTGCAAGACCTTCGCTCAGGAGTGACTCAGCAGAGCAGCTGCTTCCTGGAAAATTAATACTTCAGCCTCCCCAAAATTCCCGCAGAGCCTTTGAGAGCTTGCAAAAACCAACCCTGGAAGCCCCATCAGCCATCTGATCTGTCACTGCTGTGGGGATTAACATGGGTCTCCCTCCCCAGCACAGGGCGGGGACCTGCAGGGAGCTCCAGCAGCGACTGTGGGGACTCAAGGCAGTGCTGCCAACAGAAAGCAATCACATTTTGGCCTCAAAGCTACCTTCTCACGACCCCCAAACTCCAAAATCCCCCTCATCACCATGGGCACCCCAAGCAAGCCCCTGCCCCAACCCAGGTGTCCCCGAGCAGAGGCAGCTGTTAAGGAGGTTAACGCAGAATCATGTCAAGTAACAAACACCTAGTATTTATTAATAAATTAGTACACCGGAAGGCAATTTTTCAATTCATTTCCCTCTTCCCCCACTCCCACCCCTTCCCATGGGGCAGCTCATGCTACCCTCATACCATTTTTTCTTCAAATTGAGCGTAGTACAGACTGTTCGTTACGGGAGCATAATAATTGCAAATATAATCAGACAGACTTCTTACGATGCAGCTTTTTGTTCCCCACACCCCCCGCCCTCGACCTCTTTTAATAAAAAGTGAAGTGTGATTTGAAGAGACTATTGAGACCACATAAGGTCTTCAGAGAACTTATCGGCCACGTCTGTATAAAAAACAAGAGACACGAGTGTAAAAGCATAGCTTGGTTTAAGTCTTACAGCACGAGGAGAGCGTGACCACCGGCGGCCTTCGCCTCCCCACGTCCAGCACCGACTCCTTTCGGGTCCCCACTATTCCCACATGTGGCAAGGCAGGATAACTCCTTACATTCGACTGGAGGCAAAGCACCTTTCCACTGCCTCGAAGGTTGGTGGGGCTTGACCCTTTTCCTTGCGGTTTAAGCGCTTCTGCTGTAGCGTATTAGGAGCGCGATGTGTTGTCCGGGTGAAAACCATACAATAAATAACCGTGCTAGTAAAATCTCAGCAACGGATATGAGCCAAACAAGAGTACATAAAAAAAAAAGTCAGCTCGGGTGGGAAGCTTAGCTGCGTTAAGAGACAGTAACCAGCAACAACTGGGGTGGGATTTTTGCGTGTTTTTGCCATTTACTGCCCCGAGGCGAAGGGAGGTGGTTGGAGACAGTCACTCCGAGCGACAGCTTTGACAGAGGAAGGGGGTTACAGAGCAATCCCCAATTCGATGTGTTAGATTACACCAGATTCATGGTCTTTTAGTTCATTAACTGCTGTTTTGGATTTTTTTGTTTGTTTTCTTTTTTTAAAGTGCATCGGCTGATCTGATTGGAATGAGAACAAGGAGAAGAGAGGCTCAGGGAGGGGGCAGAGGGTGCAAAGACTTGGACTGAGCGATAGAGTTATGGCGGAGGGGTGCAACGCTGGCAAACTGCACCCCCTCCAAAAACCAAGGACACCTCAACGAAAATACTGGCCGTATATTCTACAACAAATCCTGCCTGCGTATTGTTGGTCATCTTAACGAGTGCCAAGCTAGCTCTAGCAGATATTCGGAGAGCGTGCGGTGACCCAGTGCCTACAGTAAATCAGGAAGGTGGCTATAGACAGAGTCCAGGAGGGTCTGGCTGGCTTCCTGGCTCTTGACTCCGGCGATCTCAAATAGCCTGTCCAGCTTGTCTTCGGCCTGCGGGATCTCCTCGATCACGTGGAGCTCCTCGGGGTTGAGGATGTGCAGCATGTCGTCAAAGATGGGCTGCAGGTCACACGGGTCCAAGCGCACCTGGCGCAGGACGGTGTCCTTCTTTTCTGTAGGAGGAAAGGGGATTGGTCAAGAAACTCCTCAAGAAACCTCTGCTAACCAAGACTTGTTCTCCTCAGCCCATCCCCTGGTGCCTCCTCTGGAGAGGGACGTGCCACAAGGAGAACTGAGGGAAAAGGCGGAGGGTGACAAGTGATGGGGAAGAGAGAAGACGGAGAAGGCAGTGCTGCCAAGGCACCTCAGCCAGGATCCTGCAAGAGCAAACACAGCATTTGGAAATGCTGAATGGCCAATTCGGAAAAGTGAGGGCAGGAGGGGAGCCAGAAAAGCTGAATTCTGCTTTTTCAAGTTGTTTTTGTTGGGTCAGCTTTATTTTCACACCCAAGTATAAATTTGGTAGATTGACTGAGCTCAGTGTTTCACCTTCATCAGAAGTTAAAAGATGATTAAATGAAGCAAGTTAAATATAGTAAATTAAAGCCCCCTAAAATAAAGGGGGGTGACTAATGGTATTGTATGTCTGCAGCAAAGAGGACCAAGAGTAAGAAAAAATTTTTAAAAATCTCAACAAAAATCAGTCTGAAAATTACATTCTCTGGTTTCGTCTCATGCAGAAATGCACAGGCCAACGCAGGAGCCAAAGTCAGGAGAAACACCCTTCAAACACCCAGGGATGCTACAACTTCCCTGGCAGAACTTCACAGAGTTAAAAGCCTTTAAAGACGTTTTTCTGTCTCAAATCTTTATCATCTTTGCTAACAGGATATTCTGGTCTGGAATGAGGATGTGATAAGCGTATCCTGGAGAGCCAGTTTTCCCAGTTATTTACTTTAATGATACCGTGTGTTGGGCAGCTCTGCCATGTGTGCTGACCACACGGGACATGCCATGGTGTCCCTTTTGTCCTCCCCCTCGGCCCTGGGTTGGTTTTGGTACCTTTGGTAATAAAAGAGCCTGTCCGGCTGAGCGCGGAGGAGCCGCTGGAGGTGGAGTCGCAGCGCAGGAGAGGCTCGGCTTCGTCAACAAAGAAGCATTTCTTCTCCGAAGGAGAGGGCTCCACGGTGAGCACGGCCGCCTCGGGGGGCTTGGGGCTGGGCGTGGGCGCGGGGCTCACCGGGCTGGGGCTCACCGGCAGCGCCAGCTTGTCACCGTCCAGCTTTGGGGGAGGAAAGAGACGGAAAATTAACTGGAGGAATGCTATGAATAGGTAACAGCCAAACCCACCTGCACCCTGGCTTTCAAAACGTGCCAGCCCACCCTCAGCAAGGGGTGACCTGTTCTGCTGGCCCAGAACAGGCACAGGACGTGACCCAGGGTGGACATCAGCACTGGCATTTGGCACATCAGGCAGGAGGGGTAACACAACCCACACCCTTGGGACACCTTGTAGGAGCAACCACGGCACCAGGATAGCACGTGCAACCTCAGCAGAGCATTTTAGCTTGGTTTTCCTTCTCAGACTCAGTTTATTCAAGCCCAAAGCACAACTTTTGAGGGCAAGAGGTGATGATGCCCAAAACCTGCTTCATACCTGTCATTTGCTAAAAGCAAAGCACAGCCTGGATCCACAGCTCCAACCAGTGCCAAGGCAGCAGGGCAAGGGCTGTGAGACCCTTCAGGGATCTCCAGTGCAGCACATGGCTCTGACCAGCTCCACTGACCAGCTCCACATCAGATTAATGATTTGTTTGCCCCATCTCACCCTTGCTCGCGTGAGCACCCCATAAAGCCTGATGGAAAAGTCCGTCCCACCAGACTCCAAGTTCAGAGCAAGGAAGGACAGGCAGGAGCTGGCACTGACCACAGTGTCACCCAAGTGCCTTTGCTTTTTCCTGTCCTGATGTGAGCCAAGGGCAAGCGTTCAGCTCCACAGTCCCAAAGACACCAGGAGCAGCAAGCACTGCTGGGAAGCACTGCACTGGAAAGCAGCACCATTTGACAAGTGACAGGTGACAAGTGACAGGACAAGATGAAATGGCCTCAAGTTGTGCCAGGGGAGGTTTAGATTGGGTATTAGGAAAAATTTATTCACCAAAAGAGTGGTCAGGAATTGCAATAGGCTGTCCAGGGAAGTCGTGAAATCACCATCCCTGGAGGCATTAAAAAAATGTGTGGATGTGGCAGCTGGGGACATGGTTTAGTGCTGGACTTGGCAGTGTTGGTTTCAGGATTGGACTCCATGATCTTAAATGTAGGTTTAGACCATAACAATTCTATAATTCTATTATTTGGGTGCTGGTGTGAACCTGCTTCCTAATTTGACTGTACTCTACATGTTTCTTCTTCAAACTCCTGCCTATCTCCAAGACAGCAGCCAACATTATCTACCCTTCTCCATCTCTCAACATCCCCTCGGGGTGCAAATCTCATGCAGAGCATTTCTACTTCCTATTCCCTGCAGGGATGAGATGCCGGGGCCAGCATCCTCACATTCCTGGCTGACAGCTTGGGCACTTCTGCAGGTCATCGGGTCCCTCCGAACAAGTTGTTTTAAGGGCTATCCAATATTTAACCTTTTTCCCAAACCTTACGTCCCTGCTTGACCTTCCAGGGAAAAGAATTGCAAGCCCTGTCCCCATGCAATTTCCTCTCTCAACAGCATTTCACAACCCTGTTTTCTCCTACAGAGGGAAGATCAGGCTATTCCTGCTAACAGGCTTTTGCCTACGACCCAGGGATAAAATGCAAAATTGGGATTAAAGGCTGTGGGAAAGGGAGCTGCTGAGCCACCTCCGCGCCGGCATGGATGTGCCTGAGCATTCCTCATCCGTGTCGAGGAATTTGCCACCCACAAATCACATGTCTGCTGGGACGCCCATTAGTTCACATTAAATTAACATTGAAGCCTGTTCCTGGTAGAATAAAAGGGGTTTTTTTCTCCCCTCATTGAAAATAAACAGGGAAGGATTTGTTCTAGCTCAGCGCATTACGCAATAGGCATGTTAAAAATAAAAGTCAGCTTTAATTTTTAATTAAAAAAATCTGCTTTCTCCTTTGAAACTCCCTTTCCAGTACAGCTCATCATGGAGAATCAGCTATGGCCATTAAGGGGGAATATCAAGGGAAGGACCAGGCCAGCAGCTGGCCACTTTCCAAATTGTAATATGCTCTGATATCCCCTTTAAAAATAACACAGGCTTTGGGGGTTAGTTTTGCCTTGTGCAGCTCATCCACCTAATATCCAACCATAAACCCACCTACTAATTCCCAAAAAGGAGCCTGAAGACCAAGCAACAATTGGCCAAGGGAGGGCAGGGAGCAGACAGCTGCCACAGCTCTGTCTTCCCAGAACCAACTCATTTGGAGTTTAATTAAACAGCTGCTAAAACACACTAGGAAAGACAAAATCACCCGAGGTTATTTGACTGTAGCCCTCCCGGGAGCCCAAAGCTTTCCAAATAGCTGAACAGTTGCAAGCTTGAGGCAAAGCAAACAGGATGCTTGGATGTGTGTTAATGTTTAAACCATGGGAAGAAAGCAACTGGCAATGAGGGCTTTGAAAGACCAGGGAATGCAAAAGGTTGCTGCGAGGTGAAGCCTGTGGAATAGGTGTAAAAACACACTATTCATAGCCTGTGACTCACTGCCTTGAAACCATCTTGGCCATTCCTATTTTTATGAACGGCGGTGATTGAGTGAAACCAAGCTTTGGCTAGGAAAAAAACCCACAAAAAACCCACAAAAAACCCATTTGCCTTTCCAGAGCCATGGGATTTCTCACCTTTACGTCCTCGTTGCTGGGCTCCTGCGCTTGCCACTGGGGCTGCATCTGCACCTGCAAAGAGAGACACGTGGGACACTGTTAGATGCACAGTCCAGCATGGAAACCAAAGGCACTGCAGTGGCTTTGTCACATCAGCAACCTCCTAAGACCCATCAGGGGTGCTCTGCCAGGCATTTTTTTTAGGGTTGTTTTTTTTTTTTGTTTTGAGCACTGCACCAAGAGATTTTCAATGCAAAAAAAAATTAATAAAAAGAATCCTAAAAGCTCCTGTGTACTTGCAGCCCTTTACTCTGCAGTTCAAGCACCAGCATCCTCTTGGATCCCAATGCATCTAGGAGGCTGCTCTAAGCAGCTCGGTGTCTGAAGGTCTTTCCTAAAAGGAAGAAAAGGGGACAGAAGGGGATGGGGGCAGGAGAAGACATAGGCTTGGCTTTGTTTTCTTCCACAGCTGCTCTCACCAGCTCTGTTTGAATGGGTTGGTCCCATTTTCTGCCTCCGTTTTACAGTACTGCAATAAAAGCTTAGCTCAGACAAACAGAAACTGCAGCTGCTGTGCTAATATTAGGAAGGAGCAGCAGTAAGCACTAAAAAACACTCTTCCCTCAGGCGATGCTTCCCAGCAATTCCTCCTGCCGCAACCAGGCAGGAACAAAAGCGGGTGGCAGGTTGGCTGCTGCTGAGGGTGGCTGTGCACCCTCCAGGATGTGGGGGGGATAAATTTAGCACCGAGGCAGCCGCTTCCCGGATTCCCTGCCAGAAGATGACACCTGGCTGACACCAGCCCTTATTCCCAGGTCTGTTATGGCTCGGTAGGGAATGCAGCAGGAAAAACCCCGGCACATGGAGCAGGGTGGGCTGGGCGGCACCCGGCACTGGGGATGCTGCAGGCAGCGTGGGGCTGGTGTGGGAGGCTCTTGCTGTGGAACCCACAGGCATAGGGAGGATCCCTCTGGATCAGCAGCTTCACGGTGCACAGGGTGTTTGGGGATCCACCTCGAGGGCAGACAGGCCCTGGCAGGTTAAACACCACTGGCAGGGCCACGAGGTCTCATGGAGGTGTCAGAGAGGGGCACTGATGGTGGGGTGCTGCAGAGCAGGAGGCATGTCCTCTGCCAGGATGGGAAGAGCAGGAGGGTGCTGGGGTGGGAAAGCTCAAACTTCCTCTCTGTGCCCTTCACCTCACCTGTGTGGTTTCAAGAGAATGCTTTACCCATGTCTGTGGTGGAGCCTCTTCCCTCAACACAAGGCAGCCTTGGGGAAGAGCTACTCAAGTCAAGCCTCACACGTCTGGGGATGGGCAATGCTGGGTCTGGGGAGGGTTTAGATGCCACAACCAAAACTGCAGCCACCCACGAAGGAAGCAGCTCTTCCCCATCGGCCCTGCCCCGGCTGTCTGTGGGCCGAGTGCTTCTCTGAGCAGATGATGTCTCCAGGAGAGTCTCTGGTGGCTTCTCCTTTCTATGGACTTGCCCACTCACTTTTTCAACTCAAACCGTAATGAAGAGCTGATGAAGCCCTGATAAAGAAGTTCCAAACCCAATTACAGGCTGAGTTAGTTGATACTGAGTTTGGCTAGTAGAAGAGACCATCTTCCAGTTTCCTCTTACGCTCCCAAACCCATCACACTGCACACACAGAGACCCCAGGAGACCCCAGGCCACCACAGCAGGGAAACTTCAATATCACTGCATATATAAAGTTTGTATTTTTGTGTTTATGTTGTTTCTCTTTGCATTACTTTATGAATTATTACATTTTGTTTACTGCACATTCTCCGGCATAGTTCAAAACCAACCTCAGTTTGCTGAAAATCAAGTCATGGCTTAGAGCAAACCTGGAGCGATGCCCACTCCAGCAAAACCCGACCAGCCCTACGCCTTCCCCAGGGCTCTGGCCACCTCACCCTACAGCTTTGTGCCTCAAATAAAACCTGATGCAAGTCCAGAAGGCAATTTTGTTCCTATCCTGGCTGCCTGGGCACTTGCCAGCCCTCAGACCACAGGTCCCTCTGGCTAGGTTATCCATCCAACAGCTTTACCCTCACCCCACTCCTGGCACGTGAACGCAGCACAAACTTAATTCCTAATTACTGGGCCCAGCCCAGTCCTGTGTTGCCAGAAGAGGAAGTGAAGGGGATGGGTGGGAGCTGACAGAGGCTGGGTTTGAGGAACACTGCTCCAAACTCTTGACTAACCCCCCCAGGGTTTTGGCCTGTGAAAGAGCAGGAAACGGAGCCACAAGGCACTGCCACAGCCACGTGCCTGGACATGGGGCTGCTTTCACATCCTCTTCTCCTCTGAAATACCCTCAAACCCCACATCTTAACCTCGTACCAACCCCAGCCCTGACACATCTGCTGACTCATGGGATTATATGCAGCATGAAATTAGCCACAAACTAAACCTCGCTGGGCTTGGGGCTGCAGCCTTCCCCTCTCCACTTCCAACATTTCCCTTATTCATGGTTTGGGTTTGTTTTTCAGCTTTGCTGAGGCTGCGCTGCTGAATGCCCTGAGTGAGGCTGTTTGCTTCCCTTCCATCCAGCCCCTGAAATACTTCAGCCGAGGCCAGCAGAGCCATAAATAAAACGATAAGAGCTTAAAGCACTGCTCACAGCAGGACACTCAGGGGAGCCAATACAGCCCGGTGCCAGCTCCACCCCAGGCCAGCCCAGGTGAGCGCACAGCCTCTTGGTAGCTGCAAAATGCTGTTATGCACCACAAAAAAAAAAAATCTCATTACGCAGTGGATACTGGTAAAAATCAGTTTTTGTGATTTTAACCCCAAAAACGGAGAATTGCAGTTTGCTGGGATGGCAGGGAGAAATCTCTCCCTTCTTCCCCACCCTCTTTCCCCTATTTTTGTTGTCAGCACCACTAATTTGGGATGTGCCTGTGCTTGCTAAGCAGTGCCCAGGATTGCCACAGTCTGGCAAACCTGCCTGCAAGGGGACAGATTTTGCAAACCTTGAGTCCAACAAACATGCACCCCCAAAAACCTTCCCGCAGCTTCTGCACTCACTGTATTTTCTGGCTCAGCTGCAAAAAAACCCAAGCAAAATGATTCAGAGGGCTAATCTCGGTTTAACCTAAATTCATCCAACGCCATGCAAAACCAGCATAATCTCCCACAGCTAAAAAAGCAGGCAGGTCTGCAACGGAGCTGTTCCTCACCTGAAGGAAAATGTTCCTGTCTCATGCTGTAACACTCCAGAGACCCCCATTAATTTCCCTATTCCTATCAGGGGTTGTAAATATTTGTATTTCGGAGCACAGAAGACTGCTGAGGGAACAGGGTGCTACAGGAGAGAGCAGCTTTGCCTCCATAGATTTTACAAGCTGAAGGCAGACACCAGATAAAGGATTTAAGACAAGGATGCAATAGTGGGTGGGATGAAATGTGTTTAGGGGACTGATTTGCCATCTGAGAGCTACAGCGTTCAGTAACAATTTTTACCCATGACTGGGGGGTGTCAGTGCTTTCTTACAACACAGGGATCATGCAGAGAGATGGGGAAACTCCGTTTTGCACCCAGGGATGCTGGGCAGAGCCAAAGGCATCCCAGCCATCCATGCATCCATCCCTCCTGGGCTCATGTAGGACACACCAGCACTCGTTGGGAGACTCGCTGCTGCCTCAAAGTCACCCTGAGGGCATCGTGCTGTTACTTGGAAGGGACCTTAAAGCTCATCTTGTTCCAACACACTGTCAGGGGCAGGAACACCTTCCTCTAGACAAGGTTGCTCCAAGCCCTGTCCAACGTGGCCTTGAACACTTCCAGGATGGGACATCTACAACCTCTCTGGCCACAGGGAGGATGCATGCATTTGCATTGCTTATGAGAGTCCTCACTCCCCCCACAGCACCAAAACCTCTTTTTATTCTTTTTTGCTGCTTTGGGGTTTTTTTTTGCAAGATTCCTTCTGCAAGGCTGGAGAGCACAGCACCCACTCTTGGCACTGACAGGGTGACCCGTTCCTCTGGATCAAACCACTTTGGTACAAAGAGAAACTGCCTCAATTTATCTGCCTTTGGATAGACAAATCACCCAGAGTCAAACCTCAATTAGCTCTAATTAAAAGCTTTCCAACCAGCAGATTAAAAAAAAAACCCCAAAGATCGACCTCCATGCCTGCTCCTGGCACTGAGCTCTTGGCTTCCTGGACTGCTGTGATGATGATGAGCCACCAGCACAATTCTCCAGGGATTTGGTCTCCCATGCACAAGCTGCTTCCCACATCCCCTGCAGGGCCATTGTATCACCACCCACATCGACAGCGCGGGAGCCAGCTCAGGGAGAGGAGGCAGACAGGCTCCAGCAGGTAGCACCTCACAGAAACACAATGTGCTGCCGTGCTGGATCTGTACCCTGGGGTGCTGCCAGGCTGGGACATCCCACACACAGCTCCAGGATCTCCAGGGCAGGGGAACGGCCAACTCCTAAGGCTGATCAGGAGGGATGCTCATCTGAAAAAGCCTAATCAGATGAATAGGGAAAGAGGATGTGACAGCTTGGGTGAATTTGTTAAAAAACAACTCCTTTGCTGAAATAAGCCAAATTTCTCATGTGGACTCAAGTCACCTGCTCAAAAGATCAACAACCAAATCTTACTCATTTCTAGAAAAACAAGTGAAACTGATGGGGAACCGCCCCAGGGTCCAGGTGTGCTAGACACTGGAGAAGACAGTTTTAAAAAACAAAGAGACACAGGAAAGCTGGATGGGAAGTCCAGGATAACTTGCATATAGTTATCCTTGAGATTTGGGTTTGCTCATTCTCTGGAGCATCTGCTTGCTGTGTTTTCAGAGTTACAGGCACAGCTTGTGGTTACTCCATCATTGGGAGTCCTCCACCCTGGCAGGTCACCCCATAAACCCTGCTCCTGGAGCCATCTCCTGCATTCTGTGCTGTTCGATAAGCACAACCTGACTGTCTTGGCCAAAAGAGCCAGGGGCAGTCAGCACTGCACAGCCCAAGTCTGTTAATTACACACTGTGCTGAGGAACAAGCCCTGTGTTTTATCAAACGTCCTTGCCCAGAGCTTTGTCACAGTATTCAAAGTCGAAGCAATAACTACAAGGACACAGGTTACTACCTGCTCCAGGAGAGCAAAAGGACAACATGTCCTTCTGGGACACCGCACATGCTGGAAACTTTAATTCACATGTGCAAAACGGCAATTTTCTCTGCCTCTCTTCTCTCCCTAAACATAGCTTTGTCTTGGGTTTTTAATTTTATTTTTTCCACCAATGAGAAGGCCACGAGCTGAAAGGAAAAAATCAGCAACTGAGAAGGAGCAGGAGAAATCAGGCAACTGGCAAAGCCAACCTATCCAAGATCTGAGCAGGACACATGGGGTGATGCTTGGCACACACCTGACTCAGGGTCTCCCAAAAACACAAGCCCAGGGCTCTTGCCAAGGCATAAAAACCTGGGATTTCACACAACGGTCACAAGGGACCAAGGCATTTCACACACTAAATGAAGTAATTTAAGACATGCAACACAGTGAAGGGATCACAGTCCCTCATACAGGGGGAAGTTTGTGATGGTCAAAGCAGGATTCGGGAATCCCCTGCCTTGAAAAATGGTCTGCTTCAGAAGCTCTACTGTGAGTGAAGGTCCACCTTGCCATGTCCCCACCAAGAGCCTAGAGAGGTCTGCAAGCACTGACCTGATCCCCTTTAGGTCTGGGTCAGTGCTAAAGCAATGGGAAATGTCTTACCAACCAGTTTAGGGGGAAGAGCCATGCCTCAACCACCCCCATCTCCATCTCCATGTTGTCCCATGGGCTTCTATGTTCAGAAAAAGCCCCACTCATCACCTTCACAAACACTTCTAGCAGACTACCGAGTTATCAGAGCCAAAAAACTGAAACGAGTAAGGCAGCAGTGGCCAAAACAAATCTGCAAAGGTCACTGAAGCACCTCCTAATGACTTACACCAGCTGAGAACCTACTGCAGGATTTTCTGCAGCAATTTATTTATTCTCCCAAAATATGGGACAGCTTAAGGCCAGAGCTGCCAAAGAAGAGCAACAGCTCTGGAGGACTGCATGCATGGCATCCCCCATGCCACCAATCACCATTTGGAGGAAGCAACACTTAGTGCTCAAGGGTACTTGGCCCTTCTCACAAATCCATGGAATTTGAGAGCAAGTTTAAAGGGGGATGCTTTTTCCTTCATGTCCCCGGCACGAGGGACCAGATCCTCCTGGTGATCTTCAAAGATATATGCAAAGCACATGGGACTCTAGAGCCCACCAAAACTTTGACTGGGATTTGAGCAAACGCTGGCAAAGCCTTGCTCAAAGGCAATGCACAGCTTCAACACAAGCTCCCAAGTAGCTCCATGAAGAGAGGGAGCTACCTGGCCACCAGCTAAGCTCAAGGCCACAGCCGCATCCCATGCCACCACATCTCACAAGGTGTGACCTGCACCAAAGCCCAGCCCGGCGTTACCGGCGTGGTGTCCTCCATGAGGCCGCGGATCTTCTCCACCACGTCGTTGCGGCGGTGCTGGCGGAGCGCGCTGATGAGCTGGGCCAGGCTGGCCTCGGGCCCGCGGATGGTCCAGTGCTGCAGGGCGGCGTAGGCGCGCTCGTGGTCGGCCGCGTAGCCGTTGGAGAAAGCAGCCACCTCCCGCTCGCTGGCATTGCACAGGAACTGGTAGATGTCCTTCCACTGGCTCCCCACCTGGGCCGCCACCAGCTTGAGGATGTCAATGCCTGCAGGGCAGAGAAGCCACAGGTGAGGCAGGGGGGTCAGCTCTAGCAAAGCTTCTCTCATCCCCAAATGGCCACGCTTCGCTTTTCTTGGGTAGGTCTTTGAGATTTTGTTGTTGTTGTTGTTGTTATTATTATTATTATTTTAAGACCTTTTATGAGTTCAGGCTGCAGAGAAGCAGCACCCATAACATGCTCAACAGCTGCTATGCATGTAAAGGGTGATAGACCCATCAGTTAATCCAACACACTCCAAAATCAGTAATTTAACTGTAAAATTTCCTGCACTCTTCAGCACAGGAAGACCCTGGGTACTCAGCCACCACATGGCTGCAGGAACAAGGCAGAAGAGCACACGTTCACCCACACGCCTGCACGCAGCCACTGCCTTGAAAAAGAGCTAGATTAAGAGGTGAGTCACCAAAGCACCTCTATAAAGATGAGTATTTCCATAAAAAGCACATACAGCAGCTAGGATTGCATTCAGAGCCATTTGCATGCAGACGGGTGGCATGACTCAGTCATCGGGTGGGAGAGGCTGCGCCAGTTCAGCACTGGGTGAATGGAAGATCTGGGCGGAAACCAGAGAGCAAAAAGGCAGAGTTTCCCCCAGAAAAGCACTTGATATATCCTGGCTCAAGGCTGTGAGGGTTTTCTCCGTGTCAGGGAGCAATGCAAACAGCACACTTATCCTTAAGTCTACTACAGGTCAGGAGTTAAAGATTCAAATAAAGCCCTATCTCTTCCAAAATAACTAATTAACCCTGTTTTATCAAGCTAAGCAACACCTTGTTTCAAACAGCAACATGAAGGGTCAGCATCTGTGAGCTGCAAAGAGAAACTCACTTTTTCCAGAGAGATAACCATGCCTCGGGTTTCCTCCTGAGCCAGTGTGCCCCCATGGCTACAGGGAGCACTTCTCTTTCCCTCTGCAGCACAACAGCAAAAATAGCTGCTTACAGAAGAGTATCACAGCCAGGGTCTATCCAGCTGGCCTAAAATTTAACAATTTCTAATGCAGTTTAGATCAAATCTCCCAACTGCACCTTCAGTTCACAGCTCAGGTATAGCCAAATAGATACATACAAAAAAAAACCTAGAGAAACTATACAGACTGATATAGATATCCTTTTTTATACATGTGCATATGTATATACACACACAGATGTATGGTACACGTTTTTGTACCTCTCTATGTATTACATAGGTATTTTATAAAGATGCGTGTACATACATGCATATGGCCTGGACATCAGGTGCCCACCAGAGCTGTTCTAACCTGCCCTCCTCAGCTGGGCAGGGGACAGAAAATGTAACAAACTATAACAAAAGGCTCATAGGTTGAGATACCAGCAGGGAGAGATCCCTCACCAGTGACTGTCACTGGCAAACCAGACTCAGCTTAGGCAAATCAGTTTGACTTCTTGCTAATCAAAGAAGAATAGGGTAATGAGAAATAAAAATTAAATCATTTCCCACCCACGTCTCCCTTTTCCCCAAGATTAACTTCACTACTGAATTCTTCCCCTCCTCCCCTCAGCAGTGCAGGGGGACAGAGAATGGGATCTGTGGTCAGTCCGTCACACGTTGTCTCTGCTGCTCCCTTCTCCTCAGGGGGATGAATCCTCACACTCTTCCCTTGCTCCAGCATGGGTCCCTTCCACAGGTCCTGCCAGCAAACCTGCTCCCCTGTATCCTCCTCTCTCCCCCTCCTTTTTCACTGACCCTGGCGTCTGCAGAGCTGTTGCTCTCCCATGTTCTCACTCCTCTCTCTGCTGGCTGAAGTTACCAGCTTTTTTTTTGCCCCTCTTTTTAAATCTCTTGTCCTAGAGGCAGTCCCACCATCTCTGATGGGCTCAGCCTTGGACAGTGGTGGGTCCATCCTGGAGCTGGCTGGCATTGGCTCTCTTGGACATGGGTGAAGCTTCTGGCAGCTTCTCACAGAACTCACCCCTGTAGCGCCCTGCTACCAAAACCTGACCATACAAACCCAATACAATATACACACACATCTATAAAGTATCTATTCAGCCTGACGTACTTTTACATGGATTTGTATATATCTGTGTATATATTATACATAGTTCTGTATATCTCTATATATAACACAGGTATTTTACATATATATGGATACATAATTATATAAAAAGAAGTATATAAAAAAATATAAAGCTCCACAAAGATATTTTTGACCAAACCTCTTCTCACTTAAGGAAAGCTTATCAAACCTGCTATATATAGACTTTAGTTTTCACTTCCAAACTAGATAACACAGCCATGAGCCCACAGTTTTTGGAGCATCCATAGCCAGTGCTAAACCTGCTCTAAATCAGGAACACCAAACTGCAAACCACATTTGGTACTTCCCCAGCCTCCTCCCACCACAACCACCACACCTCCCTCTCCAGCTGTTTACAGACACCTGCTTGTACCATCTCACATGGAGTTGTGAGAGCTGGGGCTTCTCCTACCAGAAAAGCTTGGCCCACCAGCCCAGCATGGGGGATGCAGCCCACCCAAAAAAACCAAGCCAACCACAGGGCTTGGTTCTAACTATGGAGGAAAAGCTGTGAATCTGCTATTGGGATTTACCCTGGGGTTACTGATGTGACTCAGATCATCAGATGCTATTGCCCATCACATCACAACAGAGTAGCAGGAATTAAGCCTGGTTGTGTTAATGTTTCTCATTTCTCAGATGAAGACCCAGTGGCCCTCAGTTCAAGGGACTGAACTGAGTGCTTCCAGGCAAATCCAAAATTATTCTCTCTCAATAACATTGCATCCAGGTTGGCTGTGCAGAAGGACAGGCAGCCCAGACCACGCTGGCAGCCAAGCCCTTGTGCCTTCTGATATCACATATCCGGGTTGGTAAGAAGCTCAAAAGACAACTCAGGTTTGCAGTCAGGTCCTTTAAAGCAGCAAGTCCAACTGCTTTCGGCATAAAAGCAGCAAAATACCAGATTTATGCAGTGCTGCTTGATTTTATCACTCAATCCAGGGGATAAAAAAAGTAAAAATCCCTGAATACAAGGGTGGAAAAAGCTCTGCAAGGCTTGTGCACCAAGGTAATGACAGCAATGCAAAGAGGGATGAGCATGTCTGGTACTGCCTATTATATATCCATCCATAGATATATATATTTAAGCTTTTAGGCACTGAGATAGATAGATATATATATATATAGATAGATAGATATATATATAGAAAGAGTATTTAAGTGGTTATCTCACTGTGTAAATCCTGCAGAGTTTCTTTACTCTCATATTCAGCAATTACTTTTTGTGAGGTTGATATATATTTATATATATACACAGAGAGAGAGAGAGAGATAATGCTGCGCTCTTTTTTATGTACACACAAACATCAAATGAGCAGCATCGGGTCTCCCTGCCAATGCTGCCCTGCAGTGAGACAGTGAGTTATGGCTGGGTGGGAGCTTTGCCCACTCCCACAAACATCAAACACATAGAAGCATTAAAACATAATTTGCTGGTTTATGACCCCTATGTGATACATCTCGTCAGCCCAGAAAAGAAAAAACCCATATACTACCTGCTCCCAGGTACGTATTTAATGCTGACAAATCCCAGTGTTTACAACTGCTGTACTGGTGAGAGAAGTTTTCATCTGCTCGCAACTTGATTTGCACCGGTTTTATGCGGCAGCACGACATTTATGCCCAAATGTTCTCGCTCAGGATTTATGACAAAGCGCTCATGCTCCTACTGACATTTTCAAGTTTAGTATATTTAATCTCACTGTTCAATAAATTGGGCCCATAAACATGTTTCTATCCCTTGGCAATAACATCCCAGGGCACGAGAACACACCAGGCAGAAGAGGACTTAATGGTGCGTAATAATCTTTGGAGAACAAATGTTCCATTAAAAATGAATTTGGAAATGTCTACCTTAATACTCTAAGAACCTTAAACTCATTTTCTTGCAACTATTAAATGAATTTAAGGCCCATATGTTCGCTACATCCACTACAATATTGTGCAAACAAAACCCCAGAGAGATATGAAGAGATGCAGACGAGAGTGCAGATTTGGCTCCAGTCAGTAAGAAAAACACTGCTCCCTCTGTTCTTAAAAAATAAGATTAAAACCATTACATGACAAGCTGCAGCTGCACGCCACCAAGTATTACTGCTCACACTAAAATACAATGGTAATGCTTATAATAAGCTTACCATCCTACTACTTCCATATTTCCAGAAGTCCTACAAGTTACTCTGCAGAGCACTAAGAGTGCTGGAACATCCTGTTGGGATGGAAGGGTGCCACCACGGTGTGTGGAGCAAAAATCCCAGGTCCACCACAGGTCCTGGATCTTCTCCCTGAACCATGTGGCCCTTCTCCCACCACACTCATCTGCACAGCAGGCCTGGAGATGGTGCTCAAAGACCTCCAGACTTCAGCAATCCCAAGTAAAGTGGCCAAGCTCAGCAGAGATGGTGCTTTAACCCACACATTTCATGCTTCCCATGTGAGGCTGGTCACAGCCACGATGGTGCTATGCTAAAGGTGCTCCAAGCTTGCCACAGCCTGAGTCGTCCTCCTTTTTTACCATAGGCCACAGGAACAGCCTGGGAGAGCTGTCACCATCCTGCTGCTAAAGTGGGAGACATTTCCACCCCTCTCCATCACCACCTCAGGAACCATCACCACTGATCACCCAGCCTTGCTCATGCCTCAGACAATGGAATTAAAGAGGAACACCCACGGCTGCATCTGGCTGAGTGGCGTTTTCCACGGTCAGAACAGGCAAGGACAAATAAGAAGGATCCAGGACATCCATATGTGTCCTAGGCACCTGAGCAGGTGGTACGTAAATTGCCATTATCTTAACATTGCAAGTCTGTGAATGCTGTGATGGGCTACTCCATGTAGCCCCCTAATATTTTAAGGTGGTGATAACCCAGAGCAATGGCAAACTCCCCTTCAAGCCAGGACAAGGCCAAGATGTTGTGCAGAGGCCAGTGAGAAGCCCAAGGGAGTATGTACACACATGGGAACACAGGCACAACCAGGCACATCTACAGCCAGGGCAAACTGGGACAAAGGAAGACCAGTCTGGAAATGGACAAATGCCTCCAGAGTAGCACAAGCAAACGCAAGTCCTGCCTCTCCAGAAAGTCCTCCCTTTAGCTCATCTACAAAGATGCTGAGCTGAAGGGAGGACATTCCTGGAGAAGCAGGGCCTCCACTTCTCTATAACCTCTTGTCAGGTAGTTGCAGAGAGTGATAAGGTCGCCCCTGAACCTCCTTTTCTCCAGGCTAAACGCCCCCATCTCCCTCAACTGCTCCTCCTCAGACTTGTGCTCCAGCCCCTGCACACCTGCTCCACTGCCCTTCTCTGGACACTGCTCACCTCTGTCTCATCTTCCCCATAAACATGAATTCAGTTTATTCAGTGACTTCCACTTGTGTGTTTTGAATCTGGTTCAAGGTTTTTCCCTTCCACTTCCTGCTCCTTCAGATGTGCCCCACCTCGCTGCGGTATAGTTTGATGTAGATGGAGCAATCAGTCCTTCCACGTCACCAAGGTGGTCATCAAACACGCACTTGGGACTTGGCTGAGCTTTAATGCCTTGTTCTGGACAAGCCTCACTGGTCTCCCAAGCCGTCTATTTGCAGGCTGGACACGGACCCAGTTCTCCAGCATCATTTGGCCTCAAGCAGGGCAAGGAGCCAGTGTGGTGTGGGGCCGTGACCAGCACTGCTGGCACGCTCACGTACAGCACCTGCAAGGCACCATTTCTCTTCTCTGCCATTATTTTTTCACATCTTCAAGCATGCATGAGAGCAGAGGAAGAGCTACCCTGCCAAGGTGACAGCCCAGCACCCAGCAGCAGATACAAAGTCAAACCACAGCCACAGAGGTGTTGAGGCTCCTTCCTCTCCCCACCCTCTCACAAATGAGATGCCATTGTTTTCATTTTCAGAGCTCAAGTCAAACAACATTTGGTGTTTTTCACAAGAGTGGTCAAGAAAATGCCGCCTTTAAGGGGAAATCTCATGCTTAGAGTCCCTCCAAGCCATGTGTCCTTTCACCCCACTAATAATGAAGCGACACAGTGCGTAGAAAAGGATTAACACATCAGTTCAAGTTTTATAGGTGCCTTATACAGCTGGGAAGGAAAGCTCAGGACATCTCCCAGGACCTATGGCACACACAGTCTCATGGAGTGAGCAGCTCAGCAGCCCAGGGTTCCAGAGACAGCTTCATGAAAGGCTGTATCTCAGGAGACTCCGTGCTCCAGCCCTTCTTCACCAGGGACAGGTCTCAGCAGCCCACCCATCACCCCTGGGGGAACCGACCGCCACCATCCCAGTACCAATCTGAGCTGGAGCACCTGGAGCTTCCACCACCTACATACAGAGGTATTCCAGAGATGGGCAATATTAATCTGTGCACCACATGCTGTGACAAATCCTGACTGTGACAGGCAGGCTGGATGAAGCATCAGACAGAGAGAACAGCCCAAGGGCACACACAAGTCAGACAGAAAAACCACAGTGATGCAGCCCAACCCTCCCCTACACCCAGATAAAAGCTCCAAATCACTGCAAAGCCAGCTCTGCTCCTGAGCTCAGCCCACATCCCTCCTCCAAATATCTTCCTGACTCATGTGAAACACAGCCACAGCAGCCTATTTTTATGTCTGAGCACACATTGAGAGCCTGTATAAGCGAGCCAAGATGCGGCACATCCACACTCCAGCTGACAAGATACCACAGCTCAGCCAAACCAGGACTTAGAAATCCCAAGTGCTCAACACAAATACCTTTCTGAAATGCAAAAATTCCACTAACCGCTGCCGAAAGGGGGAGATTATTGGAAACTCAATTCCTCCCCCTGCCACTCAAAATACACTTCAGGTCCTAAATGAGGAAGTTTGAAGATGCGCCAGGTCCTGCACCTGGGTCAGGACAATCACCAATACTGGCACACAGGCTGGAGGATGAAGGGGATGAGAGCAGCTCTGCCAAGGACTTGGAGGTGCTGGTGTGCTGTTTCCAGCTCTGGGGTCCCTAACATCAAAAGGATGTGGACCTGTTAAATCAGGTCCAGAGAAGGCCACAAAAATGGTCAAGAGGCTGAAGCACCCTTTGTAAGAAGACGTTTGTTCAGTCTAGAGAAGAAAAGGCTCCAGCGTGACCTTACTGCAGCCTGCCAATACCTAAAGGGGCTACATGAGAGCTGGAGAGGGACTTTTGACAACGGCATGCAGTGACAGGACAAGAGAGAAAGAAGGAATAGCCTAAAGCTGAAAGAGGGCAGGGTTAGATTGGACATAAGGAAGAAATTCTTCCCTGTCAGGGTGGTGAGGCCCTGGAACAGGCAGCTCAGAGGAGCTGTGGCTGCCCCATCCCTGGAAGTGTTCAAGGCCAGCTTGGACAGGGTCTGAGCAACCTGGTCTAGTGAGTGGCATCCCTGCCCACAGTAGGGAGGTAGAAATTAGATGATCTCTACTTTTTTTTGTCAGACAGTTGGAAAGGACACATTCAAGAAGACTGGTTAGTGACAGAATAGTTTTCCCAGCCATGGAGGACAGTGCTGCTATCAGACCCTCCAGGACCCAGTGATTCATATCCTTAGCAAGTGCTGTTTGGGCAACAAACCACGAAATAATATGTTTGGAGTTTGTTGGGGTTTTTTTTAAAGACAAAACTGAAAATCTTGCAAAGCAGAAAGGGAATTATTACAATCATTTCCCACAAGCTGTCTGGAAAATAACCAAACCAAGCAGTGGCGAGAGGTCTGTGATCAGCCACATGCAGTCATGAACGTGTTTCTGACCTGGAAACTTGAGAATCATCATGACACAAGACCTCCTTTCCCAAGACATTATGTGGAAGTCACCTCTGTAACAGCCCCTCGGTCCAACCCTCCCGGGACCCGACTGAACTCCTGCCCACCACCATGGGATGCTACACCAGGGACCCACAGAGTGGACTTGCTCTTGCTTTAGTTTGCATGAGAATGGCCAGCATAAGTATTTTATGTAATTATTAATTTTTAAATGGCTTTTGCAGAGTTAATCTTCATTACAGCCCTCTGGGACAGCTGGTAACCCTGAGCACACACACTGCCACAGCCAGAGCCATATAAATATCCAGACACCCACACATGCCAACCTGAGGATTAAATTCACCTCCTGCATTTTTTTTTCTCCCAGTCTTGGAGAGCGAGGAAAAAACCAAAAAAAACCAACCTTGTTATTTGAGGAGTGATGTGTGAGAGCCTCACTGATGTGAGAAATCACAGCCCTCCCGGCGCTGAAACTGGTGTCGGGTTTTTGGCAAAAACACCCTGGGCTCAGAGTGGTTTTCTACAAGGACAATCCTCCTCTCCTGCAGAGCTGCCCTGCCTCCCACACTCAGCCCTACACCTTAATGGGCAGGCACAAATCCCAATCCCTCATTAAATTAATACAGGGGCCACCCAGGAATTTTGAGCATGGGATAATTTGGGTTTTCTTTCCTGAAGCAGATTTGGGAGCAAATGTTCCAGCTTCCAAGGGGAGCCCCCCACAGCCTTGTACCTCCTGTAGATAGATTGCTCATGTAGCAACACACATTAGAAGTGATCAAGCACCAGTCTTTGGTGCTAATGCAATAAGGCTGAGGAACAGAAGATGATAAAACCTGCACATGATTAGGTTTCTTCCTCTCTAAGCAGAACAGCAGCCTCCCACGTTTGCACTTTCCAAGGCTCCCTTTCATCATGAAGCCCTGGTCAGCTCTTGCTCAAATCACATAGCTCCTCAAAAGAACAAAATGATTTTTGGGCAAACCTGAGCAATGTTTTACATTGGGTGGTTTGAGGAAGATGGTGCTCTGAACTTGTCAGATGCCGCCCCAACACCCCATGGCAGAGGTTTGTGCTGCAGATGAAGAGCTGCTCGATCCCACCCAAAGCACAGCACTGTGCCTGTGTAGGAGCGAACACAGCACAAAATGCAGCAGAATAAGCTCTAGCGAGGGAGCATCCATACTCCTTGTGGTGCCCAGCACATTCCTGCCTCTTCCAATTTAACCAGCTCCCCTTCTGCCTGGGTCTCTCCCTGCGCAGGCGGACAGGCTGTCATCAGAGGACCAGCAGTCATCTGCACATCATCAGGCTGCAGATGCCAGAGGAGAGACTGCTTTGGAAAACAAAAACAAACACAACACCTTCCGCCTCTCCGTTTTGGCAGGTGGACAGACATCAATCCCTCATCTCACGCTCTGCCTGCCAGAGCCGTATTAGGGTTCGCACACAAGCCCAGGGCTGCTCCTCTCCAGGCACAGCTGCAATTACCGAATTATGTCAGCAGCAATGGGCACACCTGCCCTTCTGAGATGCTCTGGGCATCTCTGCCTCACCTGCGGCCTGGGCACAAAACATCAAGGCCACCACAGTTTGAGGCTGGTGAAGCTTTTAACCCCATTCCTCCTCCTCTTGCTCTGCAGAGGTGCAGAAGAGTCCCCACGGGTGTGTTTCCACAGCAGCTCCTCCATCCTTACCCTGCCTCCCAGCGTGATGCTCCTGCCACCAGCTGGGACCTGTTCAGGAGCTGATCACAGGGAAAACTACCTCTACCAAACAAAACCACTACACTAACTGGCTTTTATCTCATTTACCCACACAAGCATGAAGGAGGGGTCCTAAAGCAGTGTTCCGAGCCACCCTGTAGACCTGCGAGTGCCAAGCCTGCAGCAGTTCCCTTACTCAGAGTAGCAGTTAAATAGGCTTGAGGAATAACATCCTCAGCTGGACTGTTTCCATGCACTTGCTTCCCTTCATTACGTGATGGATCTCTAGAATCGACTGACTTTAAAAGCCCACACATAACCTTAATGTGCTGTCTCTTGCAAAGAATCATGTAATTTTACTTCAATAAGCATCTTCCAACTAACCATAAATGAGTACCTGATTCCATTTGAGAACCAGCCTGCAATGACCCTGCCATCCCCACACTCCCACTGGTTATATTCATGTGGGAATGCTTTGGAGCTGCAGCATCAGGCTCTCCAAAGTACAAGATGTGGTCCTCCTTCAAGAGCCTCAGTGACTTCCTTGGGAGCAGACCAAGCTCGAGCCTAGCCCTGGTCTCTCAGCAGCCAGCACACAAGACAAGGACTACTCCCTACATATCACCAACCACGAAGATCCTGGCCCCCAATGTGCTGACAACTGACCAACCAAGACCCCCAAATCCCAACACTCCCCATCTCTCCAGCATCACGTCTCAACTCCCCACTTTGATTTTCAGCCATTTTTAGCACATGCTCTTCTACATGCAGTCAAGCCTCAGCTCCATGCCAGCTGCAAACAGCTTTTGCGGAACAGTTAATTTCTCTGATTATTTAACCAGAGGCTTCCTGGCTTTGCTCTCACCACCCACTGCAATAATGTGCAATTACGAGACTTCAAGAAAAATAAAAGGGAAGTGGCATCTCATGCCAGGCCAGAGCTGCCAAGATCTGTTCTTCAGTCTTTCTACTTCAAAAAACAAAAATCACCAAACTCTTTTCTTGCCTCCTGGCATATCATTTCAGACAGCTGCTTTTACACACAGGTTTTACCCTAACATTTTGCAGTCTTTGTCTTTCATCCTCTGCTACTAAATGGATGAAAGCCAAAGGCAACAGTATCAGCAATTCCTGCAAAAAGAATTCATGCCCATCTTCATGTTTGGCAAATGGCATGTTTGGCATGATCTCAAATTTGGCATTTCCAAGGCATTTGAGAGACAAGCTCCAATTCTCAGTTTTTACTGAAAGGTTTCTGCAAGCTCATTTTCTCACCTCTGTAAACGTCTGAAGAAAGGAAATGGCTATTTGCTAAAATAAAGGCATGAGCCCAGTAGGCTGCTCTTGATCTTCTAAAAGAAAGAAGTCATAGAAGGTTAAACCACAGAGCCCTATCAGGCCTGTACCCACATCACTCAGGCACCACGTGGATAATTTCTCAGGAAAACTTTGACAAACTGTCAACTGTTGGATTCCTATCTGCAGGGCTGCAAAGTAAGAGCCAGCTGAGGCAGCAAGAGGTCCAGCTTCTCCAGCCGCAGCCACACTGTTCTATCTTCTCAATCTCTCTCTGGACAGCCCTTGTTGTGAGGATGGACATGAGGACAGACATGGAGGTAGGCTGGCTGCTAACTCAGGCCATTAGTCATTGCAAGCTCTTCCCAGGCCTCTGAACCATTTAATCCAGTGAGAAGCACTGGCATCTGCTGCCTTGGCTGGAACATATCCATGCTGAGGATATGGGTCTAGTTCTAACACCAGCCTCCCAAGCTACTTCTATTTTTATGTTTGGGCTGTTATTTAAGGCATGTACTATGACCAGAGAGAGGACAGCGCACAGATACCAGCTCACAGGGAGATGAGGACAAGTGAACCTCCTCCTGACAACAACTGCTCATCAGGATCACACACCTATCTCAATTACTTAAACAATTCAGGAATCAAGTCCCTTCAGGAACTGGGTAAGAGTTTGAGCCCCTGCTTCCACCCTAAACCCCTACTCTTTTGGTAAGGAGCCCAACCCCAGTGCCATGTCTTTGCTCCAGCACCGAGCGGTGCTAGTGCCACCCTGACCACACTTCATCCAGCACCCACAGCCTTGGAGAAATCAATAATAAAATCCCCAAACAGGCAAAGCCTTGGATGCCCACCTGGTGCCATGGGAGGCTCAGGGGGATGCCAGTGTGAGGGCAGGAGCCCAAGGACAGCTCCTCTGAGGAGATGCTCCAATGACTATGTTAGACTCAGACTTTCCTTTCAAAGGTTAAAGCTGTTTACTGAAAGGATTAGGAGGGAGGAGATGGTAAACTAGGAACAAATGTGGTAAACTGTTTACAAGAGCTACATAAACAGACAATAAACACACCCTTGTTGCTGTGCCAGCCAACCTCTGGATGGAGGTCATACAGATGTGGGTGCACTGCCACCACGCAGCCCAGGGGCTTCACCCCCAGCCACAAAGATAGTTTACACTCTAACTGATTGCTCTCTACACCCCTAGTGCAACCACAAACCAGGCTGGAACGTGAACCTGGGAAGCAGCTGTGGTCCTCACATCTCAGGAGGCTTTGCTCTGGTTGCCTACCATGGAGGGATCCACAGAGCAGCACAGGAGGGAAAAGATTTCCCCTCTGCAATAGCCTGAAGTTTGTTCCTGGCTAAACTTGCCCCTGTCTGAAATGCTGCTTCAGGATGAAGCGTGATTTGGGAACAAACACTGCTGGAGCAGCAGAAAGCTAAGCCATGACGCGGCAGCTCTGCAGAACATCTCAGCTGTACAGCCAGTTATTAAATAAAAGGTCAATTCCTTTATGGCACTACACCCCTCCTTTCAAGTAAACAGCCTTAAGAGCCAGACATTTCAACAGGGAAGGCAGAGAGGGATTTACGCACCACTGCAGAGGAGAATAATTTCCATATCTGACACGACAGAGCAGCACCACCAAGTAAGAGCTAATGAGCAAGGCCCCTCCAGCTAATGCAACACGATTTGGTTTGCACTAAAATCAAGACAAAGCATTAATTGGTTTGTGCCTGTTTGCCTGTCTTGATTGCACAAAGTTCATCTGAGGACATTTGGTGGCAGGAGGAAGTCATGAAGCCACCCATGCCAAGAGGGAACCCACGTGACTGTTGCAGCAATGACTGGGAGTAACGGAGCCATTCACCTCCAGATCAGAGAGGTTCAGTCACACCAAGCTCGTTTATCACCTAAGCGTGGTTTTACTGTTACACCCAGCTTATTTCCCACGACAACGGGAAAACTTAACAAGGATCTTGTGACACTGATGCACCTGTTAATGTGACAGAGAAGGCTGGAACTCACCCTGCGAAGCACGGGATGACATGTGAATGATGCCGTCCCCCAAAGGATGACGAGATCTGGGAGGTGAGGTTTTATCTAAATGGGTTAAAACAGGTGAACCTTCTCTTACCTGCATGGTTTCTTTAACGTGAATCATGCTTAGTGACCCAACACACAGCAGTGCCCACAAAGGCAGCTCCAAGGTGGCTTCCAGAAGGACCAGCTGCGGCACGGGCACTTTGACATGGTCTGGAACACCAGGATAGAAAGCAGAGCTGCACCCGCTCAAAGCAGCATGGTCTGTCCCTGCACTCAAGCATTCCCTGCCCCGTACAAACAGCCCTGCTCTGAGGTGCTTCAAGAAACAGGAAAGCATCAGAAATTCAACTGGTAATTAAGGTGTTGGGGAAAATGGTTACTACAACTTAGCAACAACCACTTGTTTTTGACCTATGAATCATGGCCAAACCCATGTATTCCTGGTACTGCTCGCAAACAAGGATGTCTAATAAGGTTCTGCAACTCCACTGCAGATCACTCATCACAGTCTTATGGACCACGCTTTGGGTGTCACAGACTTTAGGGACAATGGAGTGCAAGGGTTACGGGAAAAAGTTATCAAAAACAGAAAAAAGTTTAAGAAACTGCAGCCCAAGAACACAAAAGAGTTAAAAGGAAACTGATAAGCAACACAAACACAAGAGAAGGCAGAAAACCAATTCCAACAAGATCTTACTGGTTGTATAAATGAATTAACGAAGGCAAACAAAGTGTAGATCTATTAATCAGCAGGAAGGTGAAGAGAGTACATGACAGAAGACACCCTATTCAAAACCTTCTTTGCTTTGTACTTGAGCACACAAGGATGACTTTCACTGAGCACTGATCTCTCTTAAACCTTCCAATCTTTGTTCAGTCCATTCTTTGTTTGCCCCCTCCCCCCCTTGTTAAATGTGCTTTTCTAAAGGTTAACTGCGAACGGATGTTTAAGGTTGAGCAATGTCAGCCCAAAGTAAGGACTCGTCAGTCTGCACAGGATAAGGGAAGGTCAAAATTGCCACGGGAGCTTTGCAGAGGAAGAACTGTGCATCCCACCAGGGAGATCATGGCTGCCTGATGCTCACGGTCATGCCACCATTAGTTTATCACTGATTTTTACAAATTTCAACTTGAAGGTCACAACATGTCATCTTTAAAGTGTCATCAGAAAGCAGACGGCAAATCATCCACTAAATGAACAGAAAACACTACCAAAAAGAGAGTCCAGGCAGATCTGACGACACTCGTGGGGCTGTACACATCCACGACTCAGCCTTTAAGGATAACCTTTCTGGCTCCAGTGTGGGCAAAGGGCTTCGGACACAAGCCAGCACTTGGGATTTAGGGCTAAGAACAGAAATTGAGGTGGTGCCAAGAGGTGGGGGATGACTCAGCCTTCCAGAAACAGATGGGGGTGAGGGGATAAAGGATGACATGAAAGACAACCAGATCCATGCCTGAGTCGCTGAGAAAATAAGGACCTTGTGAAACAGAAGAAAAGCAGAAAGAGAAGGAAACGGGGGGGAAAAAAAGGTGCCTTCATTCAAAATCATTCTGCCAATGGAAGAAGGATAGAAGTTGGAGAAGCTGGGTGGGTGGGCAGAAGAGAAGCTGGAGTGAGCAGGTGACACTCTCTCCACTAACACTTCCTTCAGGAGCAGGGACACACATGGGAACTGAAAGGAGGAGAAGCCAAGGATGAAGAAACATCTGAGGAACCATAATATGGGCTTTGTTCTCACTAAAAGACCCACCAAATGAGGAAAGCCACAGGCCACTGGCTGTGGGGGCAGCCCCTCCACAGCCCTGGGCTGGAGTGGGGAGGACACCACACGGTCACTACTGCTCACCGTGCCCGTTGCAGTAATAGATCCACTTCTCCCTGTTCTGCGTGGGGGTGGTGGACTTTTTCATAATAGCTTTTTCCACAATGGCACTGGGATCTTGCCGGGGTCCCTTCTTCAGAGTCCGTGAGCTCTTTCTGACGCTGCAGACCACGATCACCACCAGGACCAGAAGCAGGAAGAGGACGATCATCCACGGCAAGTGCTCGTTGATGTCGAAGTGCTGGTGGACATTCTGCGAGCCTCGCCGGGGGGGCCTGTATGGGACGCTGGGCTTCTCGCCCCCCATCATCTCCAGGGATGGCTGCTTCTCCAGCGCTTGGCTGGTCTGCTTGTGCTGGTAGCTCTGGGCCTGGCTGGTGGTGCCGGAGCCCATGAGGGTCCTGCCAATGCCGTCCGTCTCGTTGGCTGAGGTTTCGTTGTAGTACCGTGCCCGCTCCACCATGCTGCTGGACGCACGCGGCGCTGGAGAGGGGACAAAATCAGGAACTGAAGAGTTCAGACCTGCGGGAGGAGAGGAGAGTTGAGTGTTACGGCCCCAGAGATGCGATATGGCATCACATCACGGGCTAGAACCTGCCTGAGCATCGGCTTGGCCAGCAGACAGAAACCCAACGCCAGGCAGCGAGAAAGAGTAGAGGTGAAGTTGAGGTTTGCCTCTGGGAACAGATGGGTACAGTTACAGAGGGAGCTTCAAGGTAAAATTGACCCTTGCTGGTTAAGGCTAGAGGCAGCTTATTACAAAAAATGAGTTACTAAAGGCATGTTGTCAGTCTGTGTCCCACATTCAGCACTTCTCAGAAAACCAACAACTTTCAGCGAGTTGTTTTTGCTTTCTTAGGTTTATGAACATTAGTTTTAACTCATTTGTGGAATTTCGTATTTGGACTAAAAGTACAAAAATACATGACAATTTGTAGGCTTAATAAATCTCCACTGGGTTTGTTAAGTAAGGAAGCAAAATCTTTTTTTTATCAGCCCTGCAAGCAGCTGCTGATGAATCAACTACAAAATAGGTCTCTGAAGCAACCAAACTTCCCCCTAAGAGCTACCTTCCATCTTTATTGAGTCTCCTTATCAACCAACATCTCTCAGGTCCCAGCCAGATGCGAAATGTGAGCCAAAGCCTGGTGAGAAGAGTAAGAAGGGCTGTTGTGGCAAAAACTACAGATTATTTTGGAAAGTCATCTTCTGAAGATCGCGTCTCATCCCAGCTGAGACAGAGAGTGGGTGTATCCGTCTGTACCTGGTTTTGTCCCCAGCTTGATTACCCAAAACACCCTAACCAGGACACAAACAGGGAAGACGCTTTAACTTTTACGTAATTGTCGACAGTCGATTCCAAAGTTCAGGAAACACCCTTCTGTACACTCCCAATGATACACCAATGTCAGGGCAAGATTTGAGACCTAACGAAGGTGACAGAAACAGTGGAAGCCTGCCACTGTCAACACTTCCCTACTATTCTATTTATCAACTCAGCTGTTGAGGTCATCAAAAGCTGCATTTTTTAATTAAAATGCCTCATCGGAGACACTGTAGGGAAGCTGCTTTCCAGGGAGTGCAGAATACCTCCTTAAGTGGAGTCCTACAGCACCCTTGAAACCAGCCACAGCTAAGGCATCACCATGAAGGCTGTGAGGATGAGCCACTTACAATTAAGTGATAGAAGGAGGAATTCCACATAGTAATCTTAAGAGATTAAAGGAAAAAAAGTTACAGGACAGCCCAGGCTCCTGCAGGGCAATGGTTCCCATTTAACCAATACTGTGACACAGTACAGAGTGAAATGCAGCAAGGAAAGCACAGGCACAAAAGCAGTGAATCCATCAGAGAAGGAATCTCCCTGCTGCAGTCACCCTGCAGCAGGGGTTTTCCTGCTGCATCCCAACCCAGGTTCACCACAGCTGCACAAAGACTTGTGCCAGCACATCATACAGACAAGAAAGAGGCTGGGGAAAGTCATGTCCTTTCAGCTCAAAACAACAGGAGAGCCGGAAGTCGGATCAGGACTGCAGTCTCAGTGAAAATGTTACTAAATGTGGTTTAATACAAGAGGGCAACTCGATGCCATGAAGTAGAAGCACCAATTAGGCTTCAGACCAGATTGTTTCTTAACAGCCTAACACCAACCCTGACCAAGGCAGGAATGCAAACCCTCAATGAAAACCACACCTGTGTTTCAGGGGTGGACATTACCTTTAGGAAGATCAGCGGTTGGTGGAACTTCATAGGGCTGCTCACCCACTTCGGTGCTTGATGAAGTCAAAGCCATGTTTGGAAGGGACGCCGGAGAACCACAGATGTTGTCACTCTCCTTCGTCCCCGGCTTGATGACCACCATGTTTTTCCCAAAGCAGTCAGTGTAGGGTTTGCACTTCATCACACTAGAAGGCACATCAGAAAAGGTACCACGAGGGCACGGCTTGCACCTGACGTCTTCGGTCTCGGTTCCTTTCTTGCGGACGCCCCAGCCGACCGGGCACACCGTGTAAGGGACGCAGGTATCGTTCGTCTGAAACGTACCAGACAGGCAAGTGCACTCGCGGTCAGTCAAGGCAGAACAATGAGTTTTCTCAATCATTGGCAGTTCACAGGGTTTCCTACAAGGGTGGCACCGCTCTATGCCATTCTCATGCTTGGTAAAGGTCCCATCTGGACAAGGGCTGCACTCTCTTAAGGTACTCTTCGTACAGTGCTTAGACACGTAGGTTCCTGCAGGACATTTGTCACAGGTCAGCTCTTCATTGGTGGCACGGTCGAGGTGGCGGTACTTGCCAGGGGAGAGGCTGATGGCATTCTGCTCAGAGGTCAGCTTTGACTGACCATCAGCGGTGCCAAGGAGCATGAGCAGCTGGAAAACAAACAGGAGGTATCAGCCAACGACAGCGTGCAAACAGAGCCCTCTCTGTCAACGACCCCCTGTAGGATCACGAGGGATGTCCCAGAGCTGTGGGACCATGGACAAGTTACTACGCCCACAGGAGGGACCTCAGCGAGGGTGGAGTGGAATGGAACCAGTGCAGGTGGCAGCACGCTCTCCAGACACATCCCCAGCTACGATTATAATTGCTTAAATTTGACACCACACTTCTTGATGAAACTAAGCATCATTTACACTGCAACCCTGCCAGGGTGGTAAATACTGCTAATTGTGTTTCAGTAGTACGTGCTACCTGGCCACCCCAGGAGAATTCAGACCAGCTTTGCATTTCAAGGCTGAGAGGCTCCAGCATGAGGCAGGCGCTCGCCGACAAGACAAAAAACACATGCAGATGGCAGCTCTGACCTGTAAAACTTTCCTTCTCTATTTGTTAATCTGCACTTGTTCAAATAGTTACCTTTCTGAGTAACACAAACCAGGATGAAATCCAGGCTAGTGGCTGTTTCTAGACTATTTCTCAGCTCCTCTGCCTTTCCACAACTTTTTATGACCCGGTGCAAGTGTTGGGTTTGGCGAGACCACAAGGGATGTTCTGCTTTGAGCCTCCAGCCACATCTGAACCCACTCTAAACCAGCTGCAACAGCAACAGGAGAGAAAACCCGGTGCTATTTTTACACTCTTCGAGGAACTCTGCTGTAACTCAGCTCCTCATTGCATCAGACACAGGTAAAAGGATACCAGTTTTTAGACATTGAACAGGAAACAACTGGGCTTTGCTATAAATCCATCTAGCTCTACTGACTTCCAATCCTAAAGCTTTATTCCCTCAATTCCTTTGCAACAATGCTGCTCTGCTCCCAAGAGAAGCTCCATCTACCGAGAAGTATCTCTGCTTCCTCCAGAAGACCTCTGGTCCGTGGATTTAATGTCAATTATGGCAGCAGATATAAGTCACCAAGAACAAAAGGCATATCAAAAGAAAGGCTGACACAACCTCACACAGCATGCAAAGCAATAGGGAACATGTTTCCAACCAGCTACAGGCTACGTTCAGAGGGAGAGAGGGAACAACTCAGCATTACCCTGAATTTTCAAATATTTTCTACACTGAAGGTAAAAAGACCAGAGACCCTAATGCTGCTCAGCTGCAGAGCCAAGCACATAAATCACTTGGCTGTGTTATACAATCCCTTGCCTCTTGCTCTGCTACCTATTCTGGGCTATCAGCCAACAAGAATATCTTCAGAAGGGAAAAAAAAAAAGGCTCCCAACAACATGACTCTGCAGAAGGCACATCGTGGCAGAGCCGCAAGCTGCGCCGCGTCATTTTTGGTGCAGTCTCTCGCTTCCTGGAAACACACAGCACATTTCTGTTTCACCTGCTAAATAATTTACAGCTTGGGATTTGTACAAAACACTTCACTTTTTTTTTTTTTTTTATTTATTTAGTTTTCTCCCCCTGAAGCAGCAATTACAGAGCAGGCAGAAGCAGGCAAGCCTGCAGGAGCTGACGAGGATCCTGCAGCGGCCAGACTAATTACAGCACGTCAAATTAAAAAGCGGGGCTGCCCTGGCAGGCAGCAAAGGCTTACAGGATGCATTTTACTTTTCCCCTCCCCTAAGACATGATTTAACAAAGCGCTTAGCTGGCTCTAAGGAAACCTGCCACCCTCCCCTGTAATCTCCATGACGCATCCCTGAATTAGCAAACTGGCCTCTTAAGGTGGCCGGAGGGGTCACCTGTGTTACCCTCCTCCTGTGCAGTACAGAGCAGGACAGGGTGACGGGAAAGGCAGGACAGGCAGTGACTCCCCTGCCTCACCAGGAGGGAGCCGTGTGCTGCTGCCTCAGATCCTGACTTCTCGCTCTGCATCAAGCCAGAGCTCGGGAAACCCATGGACAGCCCCGCTACAAGCATGTGCCATGGGTTTCCTCCTGTTCTCCCTGTTCTTCCCATTCCAGCATCTTCCCATCCCTCACCCGGGTAACTAAAGCCTGTAATAGCACTAGGTTTGAGTTGGCTTTTTTGAGTTTTTTTTTTAAACCCTATCTCAAGAAAAGCGGTGCTGGTATTTTTGAACATCTCAAGATCTTCAGCTGCACATGCACTTCCAAGCTTAAGGAGAACAGCAAGTTCCAGTGGGGGATGGCTAAGCAGCACTGAGCATCTGCTATTTATTCAGACTGGCATTTCTGCTCCCTAAAATAATCCAACTGCTCAGGTTTTGCAGCACTCAGATCTCTGAAAGCAAAGGTCAGAAGCAGGAGGACATCTTCAGCAAAAAGGGGTGAGCACTGGTTTGGTCCCTCATCCTCAGGGCTGCCCAGCAGCACACAGATCTGGACCTTCTGCCTGCCACTCCCAGTTCCAGTGGAAAAAGCAACCAAGTAATGAAGCGAGCTCTGCTGAGCCACCTCACTTCATTTCATTAATCTGGTAGCAAAGGAAGCATACAAGGTAACGAAAAAAACACAGAAAAAAACAGAACTGGTGCAAGACAACACTAAAGAGCAGATTTGGTTTCAGCAGTTTCCATGATGCTCTCCGTGCCCAATGTAGGAAAAAAGAAGGGTTTTTAATGGGACAGGGGTCCCTTTCCAAAGGGGTTAAGCAGGACAGGGTGGCCGCAAGCCTGAAGATCATCCCCAACTCAGCACCAACACCCTGCACCACACCGGAAAGGAACCTCCCAGCCACCTTTGCCTACTCCAGCACATGAAGGCTTTCTGCTGTGAGGAAGTCAGATGAGGCTGGGGGACACCATTATTCTGACCTCCCCACACCAGGAAACACTCAGACAAGGGGACCTTCGCATTCAGCTGCAAACGAACCCTCGAGGCAGCAGCACCCCACGGCTGGTGCGGGCACAACCCACCGCAGCACCACCCAGGCCGGTGACTCCATGGCAGCGGGTGCCTCTGTGCTGTGCTCGCAGCACCCTTTTTCAATAGCTGTGCTGCAGGGAGACTCCACGGGCAATCTGCACAGGAAACAGCTCTCAGAAGGCCACAAGCTGCTTTGGCATGTGCACAGAGGATGCAGCTGCAAACACCTGAGAAACCTGGGCCAGTGGTTGGCATTCCCACCCATGGCAGGGGTGTTGGAACTGGACGATCTTTAAGGTCCTTTCCAACCCAAAGCCATTCTGTGATTCTATGAATACAGCGTCTCACTGAGGGACCCAAACCCGCACAGTGAGTCAAAACACCAGCAGAAAGTTGGTGAATCAACTTTCTGTCCTGAAATTTGTGTCCTAAAATGCTGTGACACTGAGATTGTCATAATCTCAGGTTGTGTACAGTGCTGCCCTGCTGCCAGACTTGTGGGGACACAGCAATAAACCTAAAACTAAAGTAAAAATTTTTAAAAATTAAAGTCAAAAACCCCAAAACACAAATGGCAGCTAAATGCAGGGCACTTGATCCCGGTAGAGAAAAGCAGGAGCAGAGACCTGCGAGTGAGCAGGGACCAACAGTGCTAAACTGATACCCTGGGAATGGTTTCCAAGCAAAACCAGCAGAATTTGATAAAAATGGCAGCTGGCTTTGTGGCAATGCCTTGGCACAAGTTGGGGATGAGCTGCACTGCCTGCTGCGCTTCCCACAGGTCAGCTGCACCCTTCACCGACAGTACTGGGAAAGTGCTTGCAACATTAAAGTAAAAGAAATAAATATATAAAAACACCAGAAAGACAAATAAACTGGTCTGGAAGTTTTACGGTAACTTGGCAGACAGGAGGAGCACACGTCCTGCCCCGATCACTGTAAAAAGGATCAAATTACTCAGTCCGAAAAAAGTTGCCTGTGAGGAGAGTACTGAAGAGCAAGGCAAGCTTCTGCTTCTTGCAACATGACCAGCTATTTCAGCTAGTTTGGGGTTTGTGAAATAAGAGTCTGGGACTCACCGCTCAGCAGTTCCTTTACTCCATCTCAAGAGCGAAACACAGGGAGATGAGTGAGCCAGAACAGCAGCACCACAACATCTGGTCCCCATGAAGGAAAACCCAGCAGCCAACCCTGCAGCCAGCGTGGACCAGAGCTCGGAAGCATCCCTGCCAGCAACGGTTTTGCTCCAAATAGATGAAATCCTTCAGCTTTCCAAAAGCCCCAAGTTGAAGTAAGGTGATGTTGTGCTGGTTCCAGGCAAGGGCAGTGGGGGAGATGGTGGAAACTACCTTGCAGCAGTCAGTGGGGTCCCAAAAACTCCACCAAGCAAACGAAATCACAGCCAACTGCAGCCCCACACAACTGCTGCCAAGCTGCTACTGCTCTAAAACCCAGCAGCCAGGCAGATTTGGGTTTGCTGCACCAGTAAAAGACCCACCAGCTATTGATTTGAACATACTTCCCTTGAACATACTTCCCTCGGGCTGAGAAGACATTAACTCCTTGTATGATCAAAGAGAGATGCCCAAAATGTTGAAGGCATTGGATAAAAACCCTGGGAGGATCCTGTCAGCTCACAAGCAAATGGGAATTTTGCCTTGCTTGCTAATATGATCACACACACAGAGGTGTGAGAACACACATGCACAAGTAACATACACAGGTATTTCCTAGGAGTCTCACTTCATGCTCTAAAATTGCTGTTGTATTTCCCCACACCTTTATATTACTCTTTTTTGCCACCTCTCCCCTCTACACCCACCATTCCCAACTGACCTCCAGGATCCCAGCTGGAGCTGCATATCTCAAGCTCCCCATCAGCATCGCATCTTCCAGACGAGCAGCAGCACTGGCTTCTCCCGGCTCACTTCTCCCAGCGGGAATCCAGCACCCGGGAGCGCCCAGCCAGCACTGAGCACGGACCCCGTCTGTTCCGCCACTGCGCCAAGCTCCCCTTCGCCTTCAGAGCAACGAGGCTGTTCCCGGCTAATGCCCTTCCAGCTTTAGATTATTTGTTGTTTACTCGGATTCCTGTCGAGCCAGCGCCAGCTTGCTCAGATCCACCTTGAGTTCAAGAGCAAGTGCTCTCCTCGGTTACACAACCCAGCCGCAGCAGCTGCGGCGTCTGCCTGACACACCGAATTACTGTCTCTCCCCAAATAGACGGGATGTAGCCCTAAAGCACTGATTGGGAAGTGCCCTACCTGGGAAGGTAAATGAGGAGATAAAGCTGCCGGAAAACATTTCCATGATAAGTCAGGGCAGCTGCCTGCCATTCGCAACAGGGAGTTTTACTGCCTGTCCAAAGGGTGGCAAGAAAAGCAGCTGCGGGGGGAGATGGATGGATGGATGGATGGATGGATGGATGGATGGATGGATGGATGGATGGATGGATGGATGGATGGATGGATGGATTCCTGTCCAGTGCCGAGCTCCCGGAGCAGTGCAGAGAGCTGAACAAGGATCCGCTCAGCTCTGGCTGTGCGGCACAGCCCTGGCTGGCGGATGCCGCCGCCGCCGCCTTCGCTAAGATAGGGAATGGGGAGGATGGATATCGCAGGGAATATCGCACCCAGCCGGCGTCCCCTACCAGGACCTGGGTCTGGGGCGGGCAGCACCCCCCGGGGAGGGCGCAGCGGAGTCCCGCACAGCCCCCGACACGCGGAGCGGGGTCAGCGGGATATCCAAACACCCTCCCTCCCAGCCGAGCTGCCCCAAGCCGGGCAGGAGGAGCGGGCGGGCAGCCCCGCACTGCAGCACATCCCCACCCACGCCGCGGACACGCGGATGCTGCGCGGGCGGCGCGGGCACGGACCGATCCCCTGGCTCCGCACACACGCGCACGCACTCACCGCGAGGATGCCGGCGAACCCGGCGGAGCTCCGGCTCGCCGCGGCGGACCCCATGGTGGCGGGGCCGGGGCTGCGGGCGAGGCGCTGCCCGTGCGGCCGCGCTGCCTCAGGCGGCGGGGCGCGG